>BMAW01013201.1:177471-258049 GCA_019974015.1 Nephila pilipes
ATATATATATATATATATATATATATATATATATATATATATATATACACTTTATTTTATAGAAATTAATTTTTTAACTAATTTTAATTTTACATTTTAGGTTGGCAGATATTTGCAGGGAAATGTTATAAATGGTATAAATCACCAGCTGCATGGGATAAAGCTGCAGAAGTATGCAAAAATTATCTTTCTAGTAATTTAGTTACAGTGGAGTCCATTGAACATAATAACTGGCTACTTCAGCTTGCTCGTAACAAACCATTTTGGATTGGTAAGTCTTTTTATTTTTTTTTTGGTGATTTGAAATTTAATTATTTGTTTTTTAAAAATATTTGAATTTGTACATAGGTTTATAAGCAAAATGTTTCTTTGTGGGGATTTTATTCAGACTTACATTTTCGTACTAAAACTAATATCTCATTTGATTTCAAAGGTTTTTGAGAGATATTTAAAAAATATTTCAAGATTTATAGTTGTGACATCACTTAATAAACAAGTTCATTTGGATGAAGATCCTGATTAAATGCTGCTGTAACTTGTGGGAAAGGTCAAGCAAAATTTTACTTTCTCAATTAATTTTGAGCAATGGCATAGCTGGGGGGGGGAGGCAAAGGGGACATCTGTCTCTGGGTGCAGCGTCCAGGGATGCCAAATTGATATAACAGAATTTTAATGTGAATTTTTTCCATTCTTGTATGTACTAAACAGTTAAAAAAAATACTGACATTACTTACTGAATTAATTGCTTCATCATTATGAGGATTTTTTTTTTTTCTATGATTTTTGACTGTTCTTGATTTTGAAGCACATGTTAGCTCTATATACTTACCAGACAATAATTATCACATCCTGTACTCAAAAACATACTTGACTATCACTCAGAAACATTTTTGACGTTCTGAAACAAGTCATGCAACTGCATTGTACTAGCTGCATTTTTAAGTTATATTATTTCCTATGTATAAGTGTTTGCAACATTGTATTTGAATAATATTTCAGAAAAATTATATTTTGTACTACTATTGTGTTTTGTCTTAATTATTGTATTTTGTTCTGTTTTTATGAATTTATAGCAAAACCTAAACAAAAAAAATAGCTGTAAAGAATTGAGAATTATTCAAAATAAAATAATACACGATCCCCCCCTTAAGGTACTATTATTTAAAAAACTTTTAAATTTTTTTATTTCACTTCCCCATTGAATTTTGGCAAATAGGAGGGAGTGCAAAATCTTCAGTTGTTCGAGGTGCTGAAAAATTTAGCTATACCTCTGATTTTAAGGTCAGATTCAAGGCTTGACCCATCAGAAGTCTGATCTTTGAATCCAAGCATCTTCTTACTGGATGCTATATCCTTGCAGATGCCATTCTCTTACATGCCAGTTGGAGTGAACCATGACCAAAAGCTAAAATAATTTCAGCAATCCAACAGAAAAGATTGTGTCCCTTGGTTTTAAAGACATGGGCAATTTTATTCCACAATAAAATTCCAAAGTGGAAGAGACACCAAACATATCCTAAACATTCATTTAAGAAGTGGGCTAATAGTGTCCCACTAAGAGATTTTTTTGTGTTTTGCCAAGAGTTAGAAAAATCAGCCTTGAACTGAGATTTCCTTTTCATAAGTAAAATCATTCTAAGCAAAACTAGATCTGTTTGTAAGACTAGCTGGAGACGATAATTTTTATCATTTTCCTTTGTTAGGAAAACAGAAAGTGCATGACAATGTTTCTGCTAAAATTAGAGATCATCTGTAGAGGTTTGACGATGAGGTCACAAGAAGATTTCAGGACTTCACAAAAATTGAGCCTGAATTCAATTTGCTCTCTTATCCCATCACTCCTGATATTGACACAGTACTTGAGGTGCTGTAGCTTAAACTTTTTGAAATGCAGTCAGATCACACTTTAAAAGAAATGTTTAATGCTGGACATTAGTTGACTTTTACAAATGTTTGTCTGCTGAAAAATGTCCATGTATACAAATTTACTGGAAAAATGTTCCTTATATTTGAGTCTACATAAATTTGTGGAGAAACTTTTTCTTACTTGAAGATAAACAAGAGTAAATATTGAGGCTCTTTGGCAGATATTAACTTGCTGTGATGAGAATCTCAGCAAGCTATTTCATTCCTGATTTAAAAAAAATTGTAGAATATTGTAATAGGGTACATTTGTTTCATTAAACTGATTTTAAAATTAAATGTGTGATTGCAGCTCTAGATGATATGAAATTAACAAATAAATAAATGGAATAAAACTTCTGCTATTTAATTTAATTTATATTTATTGTTTTTTATGGTACAATTTGTACCTTTTCAGAAAAGCAAATAAATATAATCATTTTAAAAGATGCAGCCTGCTGCCAGCCTTTGCTTTCTTAAAGCGGCCCCCAATCCAAAACAAATGCTCACCCCTGAACTAAGACGTGTCCATAGACTTTGTAACAATTATTCATACTTTTTTTAGTTTGCTAGTAGCACCTTAAAAATGTTATATTTCTATACAAAATGCAAGTACAACCAACACTTTCTTATTGTAAATATTTAAATTAATGAAAATAGTTATTGTAAATAAAATATGGTGTCCTGTTATTTATCACAGCTTCTGTTCATCCTGTGCAACTTAATCAATATAACTTATGTATAAATTCCTATTAGATTACATACACACATACATACACACAAGCATGTTATATCAACCTTAAAGAGAAATTGTTGGCTAGGGAATTCACAAGCTAATTTTAATGTAAAGAAAAAATACCTTTTCTTTTCAATAGGCATAATTTTTAATAGTTTTCTTTTGAATTTTTCTTAAGTTGTAAGTATTAATGCATGAAAGAAATATAAATGTGATATCTTCTCAGAAAGTATTCATTTGTAATGAAACTGTATTATTCCATTTCAGGTTTGCATGCTATTGGAGATACAAATAATTGGAGTTACTTAGAACCTGGTGGTGCTTCATTTGTAAACTGGAAGAAAGGATTTCCTCGTTTACCTACAAATGCTGATTCAAAGAATCGATGCACTCTTGTTCGAGGATCTGGCTTGTGGATCAACAAGAACTGTGAAACTCATGAGCATAGCTATATTTGTTCCATGCCATTATATGCAGGAAATGGTCAAGTGACTAGTTAATCAATGAATTTTTGCCAAAGATTTTTGTTTTGCTTTCTTATTTGTATATATACTTAACATAGGCATAAAAATACTATATTACTTAAACTGTTATTATTATTATTATTATTTTAGATATTTCATGCAACATCAATTTAGAAATTTTTTAAAAACTTTTATTTTATTTGAAGTGGAACACAAAATTTGTGTTAAGCCTATTTAATAGACAATCTATCCATTTTTTTTTAAAAAAAATTAATTCTTCATTAAAAAATAGTTTTTTTTAATGGAAATTAAGCTCAAGAGTTAAATGAATGAATTAATTAATCATAGTCCTTGTTTTTCAAAAACAATCTTATATATAGAGACATCTATTTCTGTAAGAGATTCATAGTTTTCTCGAGTCTGGAGATTTTTACTAGTTATGTAGAAATGTTAAATTCATAAACTTAAATGCAAAATAATTTTTATAATAAATTGAATGTTATCACTAGTTTTTGTCTGCTTAATTAAAACTTTTGAGTCTACTTGCCAAATTTTTACAATTTTAAAAGCTTGATAATTAATCTTTATATTTTGATTACATATTATTTATTAATAAGGATGTTTTATATATGAACATAAAATAATAAGTACACTTTAAAGTTGTTAGAATTTTTTTTAAAATACTATTAACAAGTTTATCAAAATGTAATATATGTTTGCACATGCTAAACATAGATTTATGCTAAAATCAGTATCATAAATTCTGAAGAATATGCTGGTGATGGGTAACCACCATCATAACTTACTTATTTGTAATAATTTAATTAAATATTATATTATTAAACTTGTTTTTCCCAACAAATGTTTGGTGCAGTGTTGTCACTTTTGGCTCGTACACCAATAAATCCTTCTGTCCCTCTCTCTAAAGAATACACCTTCTCCTACCCTTTCACACGACTGGAAGACTTCTTTAAGTTTATTGTATAATTCTGAAAAATATACTTATTCCCTTAAGTGGATATATTATAAATTAAACTAGAGGCTCTTAAAATTTCTATTTTATATTAAATATTCATACATTATATGCAAATTAAAAGGTGAAACTTCTAATGAAAATCAATATATTTTGGAAGAAAAAATATCTAATGTGCAATCATAAATGTGTAATTACCATGCAGTCAAAAATATGGAAGGGTGCATTTTAAAAATCGAGATATTTCAAATTTGCTTTAAACTGGGAGTTCGGAATATTGGTGGGATTTGAATTGGGATTATTTAAATTATTGAAACCTTAATTCAAGCCTTAAAATTTTTGAAAAAAAAAAGCATTTTATGAGCAATATTTTAAGTTTAAGAAAAGAGACATAAGAGCATATTCTTGTGTTCATTAGAAAGTTCTGTGCCACTGGCATGGAGTAGAAGTTAGGAGAGGGAGTTACCAGCTGAAATGTCATTCTTGTCACTTGACTGAGGTTCAAAATTACGAGGTCTGTCGCCAATGGCCCTTGTGTTGTTTCTCAATACAACGTTAATAAAAACAGTCACAATCTCAGAAAATTCTGTAACACAAGGATACAGCTTTGTATAAAATTGGAAGAATTACTATGCAAGTATGGGAGAGAAAGCCAGATTTTGTTTTAACTGCATGATATTTTCTAATAATACAAATTTGGTTTCAGTTTTTCTTCTTTTTTCTTATTTATTTCCATTTCCCATTTAAATTTGTTAGAGCTTGATACATCTGTTACAGACATATTAGAACTACAGAAAAAAAAAGTTAAACTTCAAATGTGCGATACATTTTAAGCACACATTTTTACATTGTGAGTAAAAGATGCATAAAAATATTTTTTAAAAAATTAATTTCAATATTATTACTGTGGTATCTTGTCTTCTTTATTTTATTCATATTCTGTTGATATTCATTTGATTAGGATATCTTTAATAGTTTGAAAGATATCTTAAGAAATATCGCTGTTTTACTTTGAATACATAATTATTTTTTTTCTTTCAGTGCATATTATATGAATGTTAAATAAAATTATTTCTATTTCCCTCAATTGCATAATTTTATTACATTTTTTGTACTGTTAAAGGATTAATTTTTTTATGTGGTGTTCCATGATTGATCCTGTTTAATAAGTACATTGCTAGATTTTCCTGTAGCCTTGGAAAAACAGATCACACTATAATTGGTATGAGAAAATATATGACATTTCTCATCTGTAACTTTCACAAAAATTTTGCTGAATTTTAATTTCAACTCAAATAGTTTCAAAGTTATTTTCAAATTAAAAATCTTAATATAAATCTTTTTTTCTTTTCTTTCTTTCTTTTTTTTTTTTTTGCTTTCAGTTAAATGATTTATCTCAGTGATTCTCAAACAATGATATGTGTATCTCTCGGGATAATGAGTGTTTTTTTTTTCAAAGGTACACGAGCTACCCAAAATAGAAAAAATGTTAAAACTAACCATATGTGTTAGTTTGGTATAGGAAAAGTGCTTTCAATATGGAGTATGATCACCCCTAGAAGCAATACAGCATATGCGGGAATCTGTGATGCTCTCATTTAGTTAGGTGATCTACAAGTTCATTGGAAGTGAGAGTCATTGCTCTTGCATAGCAGTTTTAAGTGTGGCAAGGGTCAGATGCGGTATATTGATACCAGCAATGCGTCTTCCTAAAGCATTTCAAACATACTCGATGGGATTTAAGTCTGGTGATCGGCCTGGTCATTCCATTCACTGAATTGTTTGGAGCTGCAGATTATCTTACATGATGCAAGCCCTGTGTGGGCTAGTGTTGTTGTCCTGTAGGGAGAAATCAATACCTATTCCACTGCCATAAGGAAGCACATAAACTTCAAGGATATCATTTCTGTACACATGAGTATCAACGGTTCCATGTGGAAAGATTTGAAGGTCTGTACTTCCACCCAATGAGATATTATCTCAAACACAGACACTGCCTTCTCTGTATAAATCTCTTTCATGGATGATTGATAGATGCTAACGTGTTCCCTGTTCTCTCCTAATCAAACAACGCCTACTATCGCTTTGGAGGTTAAACCTGGACTCACCCATTAATCAGCCATCCAGTGGACACGTTGACATGCCCATCTGAAACGTTCCCTCCTGGGATGTGAAGTGAGCATTACATAAATAACTGATCGTCTTGAGTAAAGACTAGCTTCGTGAAGCCTTCTTCGTACGGTAGATATTGACACTAACCTTTCGGTGATTCCAGCAAGGGAGGCTTGTGCAAAGTTGAGTTGCGGTTGCGGTTCCATTCCTTCCCTCAAATAGCCACTAATGTCAGTCATCAGCGCCTGGCCATCTTTGACTGAGCCTTCTGCATGCCAAATCAGTGGCTTGAAATTGTTACTAAGTCTATGAACCGTCGAAGGAGGGACATTTAGCAATCTAGCCACCTCTGTTTGAGTTTGTCCTGTCTCTAGTCTCCCAATAGCTCTCCATTGCAGTTTTTCGAGCAAATAATGTCCTGAGTCATTGTAACGAATTGGCCATCTCAGATTTATTATCTCATTATAACAGCAATGTCTGCAGCCTTACTCTCTAATATGCATTTTCCTGCTCCTCAAAAAAGGATTTCCGATTACTGTTGCTCTAATTTGCTTTTTGTCATTTTATTCAGCACCTTTTATTTAAACATATTCAAATTTAATTCGGATTTGTTCATTTTTGGATGAGTTGTCACTATTTTTGTGATTATTCCTTAATATTTGGAAACTAGAATAATTTCGAACCATTTTCCTTCCTTGCATTTTATATCAGGCTATGAATTATAACTATGTGTTAATTGAATGTAATTCGTTCCGCTACATAAATTGTTTTATCATTGTAATTTTTTTTTATGAAGTTAATTATTTCAGCAATATTGCAACAACGGTATTTATGAATAAAGTGAAGCTGACTCGATGTTTTTATGTACATTTATTTCTTTAATTTGCGTTAAATTTAAATTGTAGTGCTTTTATTTTTCAAATCTAAACAAAAGCTTTTGTTTAGATTTGACTATGATTATTAACTATTTCAAAAGCTTTTGTTTGAAATAGTTAATAATCATAGTCAATTTCTTAATATAAAATCTTTCATTTTTTAAGTGTTTGTTTTGGAAAATCTTACTTTGCGGATACATTAGATTCCGATTATCAGCCAAAGGATAACTTAAAAAATGTTTGAGAACCACTTACTTACCTCACGAAAATCTTGATTATGTAATTTGTTAGTTGTACATAAATTTCCTCATTTCTGTCAGAGTATATGCTACTTTTTAAACTTACATTATCTCTTGCATTTTGAAATTCGTTTCTACGTAACACTTTTTTTTATCACTTCTAAATTCTGTGTACTTGGACTTAATTTGAAGTAATTTTTTCTCTCTTTTCCCTTTTTACTTTTTTTCAAAAGTATTTTATGTTTTAGTGAATGGATTAATATGTTTCTACAATTTCGCAACAGCATTAAAAAAAAAAAGACAGTACGTTTAAGTTCAGGTACACTGTAACTTTTTTGGTTCATTTGGTGGTTTTATTTAAAAGAGAATAGTACGACAAGTACTGAGAGAGCGTGCTTTACGCCTTTCATATATTTATTGTGATTGAGCTATGTGTACACGCTGAGAATTAGGAATAGACAATGTTACTCAAATTATGTAGCGCGGCGTTTCATTTATGCGTTTGTGTGGGCGCTGTGGTAACTGCACATAAAGCTACTGTGGTAGTTAATCAGTCGTTTCAACTACCAATATGGATGAAATTTCTGATTTAGACGCTATCTATCACGGACAGATAGTTGGAGCTGGATACTTGGGGCCATTCAATTTCCGAAATCTTCAGAGAACTAGATCGACAGTGTTGAAAGTATACTGAGGATACGCGGTTGGTGTGGAAAATACTAACGATTGGGCAAACTGCAAATCACAATTAGCCTTGAACGAGCGCGGTGTGAGACATCTCAGTCGTATTGAATGTAGCCAATGAAGCCAAATATTAGATCAATTTACCACCTTGCTGAATCAGGGTACCAGTAAACGGACCATGCAATGCTCGCTTCACCGTATGGGTCCCCCTAGAAGACTATTGCTCAATGCATGCCATCGAGCTGCACGTCTTGCCTAGGCAAGATAACACAGAAAATGGACTCTAGAAGACTGGAAAAGAGTAGCATGGAGTGATGAGTCTCAATTCTGACTATACTTCACGCCAATGGGAAGCTGAGAATATGGCGTCAGGCTCATGAAGTCATGGATCCTGTACGCCAGGTTGGAGCTGTACAAGGTCATGGAGCTCAATCGTCTGGGAGGCTTTATCTTGGCAGTTTTTGGGATCTATGGTACTTGTACATCCTCCCTCAATGTGATTCGGTATGTAAAGTTGCTGGGCGATCATCTCCATCCATTATGTTGAACTGTCATCCACATAGAAATGGAGTTTTCCAGCTAGACAACTGCACCTCTCACAGGACCCTGTTGGCTACTATCTGGTTGGATGAGCATTTCTTTGAATTCTATGTCAAGAATTGGCCACCTAGAAGTTCAGAATTAAATTCTACTGAGCACCTTTTGGGATGATTTGGAGAAAGGTGTGAAATCATATCACACAACACTAGTAACACTTACTGAATTATGCACAGCTTTAGCCGATGTTTGGCGAGTCATTCCTGTGGAACGCTTCTGCAAACTTGTTAAATCTATGCCTTGTCGTGTGGCAGTTATCAAGTTCTTGATAACGGCTGCCGCATGATGGGGCATAGATTTATACTCGTTTCCAGTTTTCTAGAATAATTTTTCTGTGTTCTTTGACCCAGGTAAGACGTGCAGCCCGGGGGCATTGAGCAGTGGTTCTTTTGTGGGTCTACGGTTCCCGAAGTCCATATGATGAAGCGAGCTTTGCACGGTCCGTTTACTGACTCTTCTACTGAAGCCCGATTTATCTGGGTGGTAATTTGAGCTAATGTTTGGCTACGCACAATACGACTGAGCTGTCTCACTTCACGTTCATTCAAGGCTAATTGTTATTTGCAACTTGCCCGATTTCTAGTTTTTCTCCTCAACATCCACATAACCTCGGTATACTCTTCATACTGTCGACCTTGAAAATCCTAGTTCTCTGAAGATTTTGGAAATCGAATGGCTCATGCTTCGAGCACCTGTTACTTGTTCGCGATCGATGGCGTTTGAATCAGAAGTCTTACCCATACTGGCAGTTGAAGCAACTTATCAACTGCAACTACAGTACTAGATATATGTGCAGTTATCACGGCTCCCTTGCGAGCGCATAAATGAAGCGCTACTCAATTTGCATAGCATTATCCATCCCTTTATTCACCATTGTCTAACCCTAATTACATATACATATTGTTGGTTGGTGGAACCGCAGCTTTTAGAATCAGAAGTTTGTGAAGATGACGAGTTCGAGTTTTTATTTAGCCATTTAAGACCATAGTAATGAGTTATGTAGTAGCTGCATTTTTTATGCCCTTCGTCTTCGAAGTTATACTGTGTTAAGTGGATTGATTATTAACGTCGCACTTAGAGGCAACGCGAGGGCTATTGACGACGTACCTCATCATTTTGGTGGCCGCTGTAACCTAATAGTAGTCTCACGGTTTTGAGCCTGTGATTCCACTTAAAACCCGCAGTATAGTCGGAGCTGATGCACGTTAAATCTGTCGTGGCTCAAAGTCCTCCCGTTGGCGTGGTGTGAAAATTAGGAAAGGGAGGTTCCAGCTCATGTATCGTCCTCTTCTCTTAACTGAGGTTCAAAATTACGAGGTCCGTCTCCAATAGCCCTCGTATTGCTTCTAGTGCGAGGTTAATAAAACCAAACCAAACCTCGTTATTTTGAGTCACGGTCAAGTGACAAGAAAGACATCTGAGCTGGCACCCCATTCTCTAAATAATGAAATGGAAGAGTGAGGCTCTACTGAAGTAATTTCCTTCTTCATTTGATAGAGTTCCAAAATTAGAAAGCGTTTTTACTGAATTAAAGAAGATTATAATGTAATGATAAATTCTGAGAATGTCTTTAAACAAGCATTGTTGTCGTGTTTAGAAATTTTTGAGGCTTCAAATACTTTAATGAACAGGATATAGCCCTTTAGTCTAAAGACTGTTTAACTATGTGAAAGAATTACAGAGATAAAATATGATTTATTCCTTTATAAATAATAAAATTATCTTATTTTTAAAAATATGACTATTTTAAAATTCTTATCAGTCTAGTTTTAATCAAAAGCAGAAACAGACACATAACGTAATAGTTAAATAAATCAAGTTAATAAGTCAGTTTATGTATTGATTGTTACGACTGTTGATAACTTATCGTAAATGTTTAGTAGAAAGTAAAAAAGGAACTCGTTATAATGTATATAAATCTTTTTGAAAATTTCGTTAAGATTCTTTGATATTATCTGTTCTAGATCAAACAGTGGGATTCCTTTAGTGTATTAATAAATATTATAGTTACATAGCTGCTGATTCAAACAAAATATCTTTACTTTATTTCATTTTTTCATCATAATTATTACATAGTTCTCTATCCGTAAAGGGCAAAATCAGGATATGAAAAACTCCAGAAATACACTTTTTAAAGAATACTCAAAAATTAAATAACAAAACAGTACATGAATGTAAAATTTGAATAGCTAGGATTTAATCAAATTGTATATTTTTTATTCATTATTCTGAAAATGTTCGTTCTCAATAATTTCCATTTCAAAATTATCAACTTCCATCCACTTAAAAATTGACAAATCGATTGGGGTTATTTATGGGTCTATTAAATATGGTTCGATTAGAAAAGAAAATATAAGCATACAAGCTTCAAAGTGTTTGCATTTTTTGGAAACCCCCTCCTTAAATGCTTCAATGTAAGTTTGAAGTTCACCTTTATCTATAGTCGATATATTTGCTAGCGTTTTAACATTTGGTATTAGTATTAATATCACGGGAAAATACATTTAATTTTGTAGCGAAGCCTTTCCAATATTCAAAATGTTCAAGCGCTGTTTGACTGGTTGCTTGGTTTTATTAACGTCTCACCAGAAGCAACACGAGGGCTACTGGGGACGAACCTCGGTCTAGTGACGAGGACGGCTGCTGAGCTGGCACCCCTCTTCTAACTTCCACACCACGCCAAAGCACTGTTTAGTCTTTTCCTTGCAATCCTATGTTTTGTTCATTGAGATGTTTAGTTATATCAGTCAGAAAGATCAATTTGTACAACCATTTTATATCGCTCAATTCGGGGAAATGTTCCTTCTCATTAAGAAAAACTTTAATGTGTTCCCCGCACGACACAAACTCATTCAAGACATTACCTCGACTAAGACAACGGACATGGCTGCTTAAGGGGAGGTCCACATATTCACTTTCTTCTAAAAGAGACACCATGGTCACACAGTTTCAACGTAATAAATTTCGTGACTCTGCACATTCCCATTTTTGTATTATGTTGTCCACACATACGCACACACACACAAATACTCTTCTTTTTATATACGTACATAGATTATATTCCTGGTTTCAGTTTATGTTTCTAACGATATCACATTTATATATGATTAGTAAAAAAGAGAGTAACTGCGAATTCGGAATTTTCTATTTCTTCGAATAAAGGCTATTACTGATATGACTATATTTACCTAGGTGGTTCTCAGAATAGTATATTTTGTGTATAATCAGTTGCTGATCTAATAGTGAAGTTTTGGATCATTCTAGGCCAACGGTTCTCAACCTGTGGTGCACGTAGCCCCAGGGGTATGTGATAGGCCGTTGGGGTATGCCAAATGAAAACGGTTACGGTGATTACACAGTAAAAGAAACAAAATAATTTTAAAATATTAAGAGGAATTGAATAAAGTAAGCTAAAGGTTTTCGTAAAATTGTCATTTGTAACATCGTAGATTCCCGAAACAGGAGAAACAGCTGAAGCTCACATCAGATACCCCTCTGAAGAATCTCATTAATGATGGAATGGTGAACCTAAAAAGCTTTTGTGATTGTCGAGGTAATCACTTCAGTTAACTTCTTAAAATAGCCATAATTTATATGTTGCCGTTTGCTTGTACAGAGTTTGTTGAACGGTCATTTTTTTTTTCGTAAATTTATGTAAAAAATAAGTATCGAAACAAATTAAACGCAGCTTCGGATTTGAGATTGTTTTTATCTTCTTTTGAGCCTAATTTTTCAAAATTTTGTGATATAGTGCAGTCCCAAATGTACCTTAACTTTTTTTTTTCTTTCTAATCTTTGTATTAATTTGTTTGTTTACTTCAAAATAAATAAATTTAAAAAACAATGCGATGAAAAAAATAGATAATTTAATTTGACATATTTCTTTTTTCGGGAAGTTTTCGGAGTTTGTAATGGATAAAACAAGTTGTGTAGGAGTAGGAGGAGGTGGGGGGTATGCGGAACAGAACTGATCCGACTGGTGGTACTTGGACTGAAAAAGGTTGGGACTGAAAAGATCTTGAACGATAGGAATGTCGTTGGCCTAGAATTTCGTGACCACGACCTTTGAGGTTCTATGACCACGTAAATCATGTGCATTGTTGGTAACGATATGAGTGGAATTAATTGTGAAAATAATTGAGAAAATAATTGATCAAATTGATTTGATTTATCATGACGATTTGGTGGAATCTCGCGCAATTAATGAGTATAATTATAATTATTATTTGCATTTATTTTTGGAAGAAATTTATAATTGCGGAACATAATAAAGACACAGTGAATTTATTTCAAAATTTACGAATTTTGAAAATAATTCTTAACAACCTTGAAAGCAGTAAATTAATTATATTGTTATCTATTGAAAATAGAAATTGTTAACTATTTAATTATCAACTATAAAAAAAAAGGATTCCATATTAAATTTAGGGATTTATACTGTAATTTAAAATTAGAATCTCGCTTACAAATAATAGATATTATACCGCAAAACTGTTAAATATCCGGAAGGGTTTTTAGCAAAAATACTTTTTAACGACTTTTTATTTATATTTAATAGTAAGTATCTATCTCAAAATAGAGTGTTTTCCCTTCCTTTCGTAGCTTTACTTCATATGAACGAGTGCACACAGCGAGAGAGAGAATATTTTTAATTATAATCACTTTATTAATAAAACATTTTCTTAAAAACGATTTTTTAAAAATATAATGAGAATTACTATTAAAATTGAGTTACCTTTACAGTTTTTATACAGGTATTATTACACAGTATATAAAAATACATTGCTTATGATTGAAATGTAAATATGTTAATTTTTTTTTAAAAAAATAAGTCAATATAAAGCTTTGTTTAAAACAGTTTTACTAAGCTTTTATCATCATTTCTAGACATTTTTTTTTCGAAATGAAATTTCTGGTAAAAATATTTTGTGAAAAATTAACATATTTATTACGAGACCAATGTGTAATTCTTAAATATTTTATTAACCTAACTTTTAAAGCAATACAGAAAAAAATCAACGCTTGTTTCTATATATTTCATCACAAAAGAGTTTCATCAAAATAAAAAGGAAACGTCATTCGGTTAAAAAGAAAAACAAACACCGCCACCTTGCGGCTGATTGTTTCTTTTCCTCTTAACTCTCGAGTAGTACCGTGAAGCTGCATTTACAGCTAGTTGTTTCATCTCGCTCGATACTTTTTAAAGCAGACAGGTAAGTGTTGCTTTTTTCATTACGCTCGCTATAAGAATTTGTAAACAACGAGCAATAATGCCTTTAATATCCTTGTTCGTGTAATATTATTTTCAGTTAAAATAGATTCACGGTAAATTACATAACATTTTAAAATTCTTTTTAAGTTTAAAATCGCAACTTTTAAAACGAAAGTAAGTAGTCTCTCAAATGGAAAGTTTATATGTTGGAGATTATATTGTTTGCTATATATATACAATTAATCGTCGTGGAATAACAAAATAATACAAAGGTCTGCAGAGAACATTTATTAATTTTGTTTCATTATGATATATAAACTTTTTAGGTTCGAATTGATTAGTTTTTTTTTAAAAAAAGTGCTTCATATATATTTAAAATAGTATGAAGACTTCTTCAATTTTCATAAATAATTTGCCCATTTTAGGATGTTAAACCTTTGGCATTTATTTCGTAAGAAAATTATTTCATTTATTTCATTGACTGTAACTAGCACGTCAAATCAAAAATATATTCCAAATTTGTACAAAGTGTTTTTAGTAATGTATTAAATTCACATACAAGATTGTATTAATTATAAACATTTTTTAAAATACTGTAACTCAACATAAGAAAACATTTATAAGAGACTTTAACTGAATTTCAATTTGTTATAAATTAAAAATTAACATTAACCGTCTTTATAAGGTAAAAACGCTAGACACTCGTGTAGTTTTTGAGCATCCTTTAATATTTCTAGCAAAAAAAATAAAATTTCAACATAAAATTTTAATAATATGTAATACATTGCAAGAAAAGTTCGAAGTATATTTTCGATTAAAACGTGATAAAAAAAAAGTAACAAAACTAAACTGAACAACATACTAATTAATTCAAGTGTTTACCTTTTTATTTAATTTTATTAGCAGCTGTGAGTTTAATAGTATACAGGGAGAAAATTTAAAAGTAGGGTATTGTTAATTTTAGATCTTCAAAAAGTATTACTCTTCTGTAGATTTACAAACATCCATTTCTGAGAATAAATGAAAATATTATGATAAAAAAATTTTTGTGCCACTCTTCATGTTAAGTAAAAATCTAAAAATAAATAAAGTAACGTATAGAAAAATTCACATTACTATAAAATGAAACATTATGTTACAAATCCGAAGAGACCATAAAAATAATCTATAAAAATGAAACATCCTAAATGGAAAATTATGACTTTTTTTTTTGCTCAGTTTAAGCAATCCGCTATATTTTTATTTTTGATTTACTTGTTTCCTTTTTATAAGACTACATTTATTTTATTTCAACAGATATAATTTCTTGTAGGAAACAAATAGTATCAGTCAACTTGAAGCTAGAGAATGCGTTATTATCTTCAAAATAATGATCAGTTTTATCGACTTTTATTTCGGTATAATGAGAATAATTTTTTGTAATGTTATGAATATTGACATTACTCTTTCAAATGTGATTCTCGTTTCAAATCGAGGAAATAAATAACTAGAAAGGAAATATCATCAAAAAAGGGATAAGTTAATTAATTTATGGAATTTTGCTTCAATTTAACTTAGTCAATTTCTTGCTTATGATAGAAAATATTCATTTATGTTTAGCTCTTAAGAGGCACTTAGAATAAGGTGACCAGACGTCCCGCTTTTAGCTGGACAGTCCTGATTTTTAACAATTTCTCCCGCTTCCATAGGGGTTTTAAGAAAGTCCCGATTTTTAGAAAGAATGCTCGACAAGCAAGGGAGCGGCTTTAGAATGGGAAGGGAATATACGGTTTTCGGCTTCCATATAGCTATTTCACCAGGATATAAGCTTTATAATATTTTTGTAAATTTTATAATGTTACACTTTAATAATAAAAATAATTGTTGAGAACTAATTATCAGGAACTGCTTATCAAAGCTCACCCTGATTAGTTGCTAAAATACGACCAGCATTGTTTGTATTTAATGAACAGTGGCTTTTTTCGGCATTGGCAACGACGAAAACATTTGTAGCTGTAAAATGAAAAGAGAACACTTTGTACAATTCCTCAGAATTTATTCTTATGGCGACATTTTTCGCTTGCGATTTAGCATCCTTTGGAACATTGTTGTAAGGGAATTACATCTTATACAAAAATTGGAAATGTAAGGGAATTTTAGAGAGGAGAAGGGTCAGGTTGTAAGGAGTTTGTTGGTCTTCCACGAAGTAACGCCTTCGCATATTAGTTTTAAGCTATTCAGATGATTTATGTTTGTAATTTACTTAGGTTCCATATTTTTAATCAAGTCGCCCCCCCCCCCCCGTCAATGATGTCCCGCTTTTCGAATGTTAAAATCATTTATGCCTGTTTATACTATGGACAGGATTTCATGATTGTTTTCTTAAAATTTAGAAATGGTAGTTGATTGGAAATGAAAAACTAATATTGCTGTTGATCGAATAACTTTGATCAAATAAGTACAAAAGTACTTCTTAAAGGGATAATTAAAATATAGGTAATTGTAAATATAAAATTAAATGCAATTAGTTGTATTAAATACAAAATTCTAAATACGAGTAAACTAAAGCGAATATTATTTGTCTTAGTCATAAACAGGCCAGACATGAAAAAAGGAAGTAGCCGTGGTCATAGTCACGAGTTCATGGCCGGTATCGTATCCTTAGAGTCGCGAGTTCGAGTCCTAATGCCACTAAAGACCCATCGTGTAACGGGGCTGATGCACGTTTAATCTGCCAAGGTTCAATGTCCTCCCCCTAGAATGTTGGGGAAATCAGGAGAGTGTGATGCATCGTCTTCGTCACTATATCACTTCGTCAAGTATTCTCAAGTCACTTGACCGAGGCTCAAATTACAAAGATAGTCATCAATAGTCCTCAAGTTGCTTCTAAGAGCGACGTTAATAAACAAATCAAATCATGAACAAAGTGGATACAGATTTGATTGAATTTTGGTTAGTAAATATCAATTTAGAGCTATAATATAATTATTAACAAAGAATATCGCAATTGCGGACTAATTTCGAAGGTCGAGAATTACACCTAAACTAGTGTCTTCAAAGTCAAAAGAGTAACTTAGGAGTTAGTTTTTTTTTTGCGTCGTAACATTTACGAGTATTATTCTACGTAAATGTTTTGAATCCAAGACCGATGCTTAGAACGATGAAGAAGAAAAAAATTAAAAACCTGTAATATGATGATAGTGTTTCAATCGGTAAATATGGAGGAAATCAACGAAGAAGGTAATAGATCGGAAGAAAATAAACAAATAAATAAAATAAAAAAAACCCAGCATAGTATTAAAGAAAGTTTCAGTTAAACAACATTAAAAGCTATATTTTTTCGAAAGAAATTAAAAAACAAGTAGGGGAAAAAAACCAGCAGTAGAATTCGATTAATTTATGAAAAGGATGTAAGCGTAAAATGATACTGACGAAAAGAGATGTAAGAAAGGGGGAAAAAAAACCCGTAAAACAAACCATCATAATTTTTACTGACACGGTAGAAAAGGGTAATAAATAAACTGCGAGTGAGAGAGAAAGATAAGTATAATAAGCAGGACATAAGTGTGTGAACTAGAATACTAATACTTCATTGACTGAATGGATGGCAAATGTAATTAGCCCCTCTGACCACCAGTATCTGAAACTCTGACCCGAACTAGCACAGTGGACCAAAATATACAGAGAATAATGACGATCGCTACTTCAATCAATACCAACTACACATTCCACTCAACTTCAATTCCTATTTTTGTCTCTCTATGTGTTTCTCTTAGCTTTTTGGATAGAAGCAGTTACCTTGAATGACATCGAACAAATATTTAATGCCGAAACTTTTGTTCGATTTGAGTTTTAACGAGATTCACGTGTTTTAAATGTAGAATATATTTGTAATGATCATTTCTGAAAATGACATTAAAGATAAATCCGTATTTTTTGGAATTGATGTGATTTAAAAATATCCCAAGTAATAATAAGTAGTAATTTAAAGGGTCATTTAACGTAAATTATAAATTTCGTACGAAAACATTTCGTTCCTTGATTGCAGTAGTAATAAAACTGGTCCATATATATGTGCGTGTGTGTGTATGTGTATGTGTGTGTGTGTTTTTTTTTTAAAATTTAATCAATAGAAAGTAAAATTGAAAAGGGATTCTAAAAATACAAAATGCTTGATAAAAATAAAATTAAAAAAAAAAAAATAGCTGTAAGTTAAAATTAAAAGCTTTTCTACAAGATATGAAATATTTAATTAAAAATTCGTAGCTTATTTTAACTCGCAAATATTTTGGAAGATAATATGATGTTGAAGTGCGCTTCTATTTAAATTTATTCAATGGTAAGGTTTTTCTTAATTAATAAATTTTTTGAGAATTAGAAAGTGGATTTTTAAAGGAATCCTTGTTTTTGCGTAGATTTTGAGAATTTTCAAAGCATCCACGGCTTTAGAGGGATTCAGGAAATGAGGATGACAATTTTGTGCTTTCATTTTCTTAATTCCTTTAATGGGATACATATTTCACCAGACTTCTAAATATGAATCATTCTTCGAAATAGTGTTGGTGAATGGGAGGAGAGAGGGGTGAGTAACTCCCATCTCTTTTTTGGGTGAAAATAAATTTTTTTCCTTTTTATTCGCCTTAAACTAAGAATTATGAACAAAACATTTGTATAAATTCTGTTGTCTTATTACTTAATTATCTTTCCTATCGTTTCTTCAATTATTAAAAAAACTAAACGGAAATATGCACAAAATGCATTGCCACGTATCACGGCTTGGTTGTTAGACTCATGTGTACCTGCTAACCGTTTTGTAAAGCACCTCAGGGAATAGGGGAGACTCGCACAGCTGAAGTAATATGTGGTATGAGAAAGGGTAGCTGAGGGGGATGAATGTGTGCAAGTCTACGCCAGGCGAAAACAGACATTTAACGTTGTTTTAAAACCAAGAGACTAAACCTATGATTCTGAGAAACATATTTTACATTGCACATCTTTCTTTCTAAAATCTAATTAACTGAGTTGTTTTGAATACCTAATGAAATATTGTTTAGTACAAGCAAACTAGAAGAGTATTTTTATTTTTACTTATATATTTTGTAGTGTAATGGGATATAAAATAAGGCCTTGAGTAAACTCATTGATATCCCTCAGGGGCTTACCTCCTTTAGATAAGTACGGCTATCATGATCTTAATGTACCCCGGAATTCTTTTTCCCACACGAGGCTAATTGTTTGTAGTAAACATGGATATGTGCCCTCGGGATACCCTAGCAATCTTTCTCTATATACGACTCTTCTTCTTGACAACCAATATTTATCTCAGTTTTTCGAACGTCTAGATCACAGATACACATTGTTTGGCGCAGCATAGCCAGATTTAGTTCTTGTGTCACAAACCTCACATTTCAATCAATCACTCATTTCAGACTATCTGGTTGAATATTGGCCATTTATCATTTATGGTGTTTGCATTTTAAGCAAGTCATACTTTTTTAAAATAAAATTATCACTAATCAAATTAAAAAAAAAAACAATTACACACTAGTATTAAAACGAACCGCAGTAAAGTTGGTATAAACTATCAACTTTTGCTTCTCTGTCAACATTCATTCAAAAAAGGAAGAAAACTTTCAATTTTGTAACTCACCTTTTAAATTTTATATGGTGTGTGTGTGTCTATCTCCTTATACTGCCTGAACCCGCTCCATTATTTTTTTGTTGTTCATAAATGTTTACTTCCCTTCCGCATCTAATTTATAATCCCCGCCACTGCAAGTAAAAGATTTGTAAAAGCCTTGTAACGTAGTTTTTCCTTCTTCTTCCTTTACTTAACTTATCTAAAAGATTCACGAACAATTATTTGAAGAAATCGAGAGAAAGTTAAGATGATTACCATTTTACAATCTTTAAAGTTATAATTATTTGATGTTTGCCATCTATTTTACTTTTTCTTTTTCTGTGATTAAACTACTCAAATGCGCCTGAATTATCACTTAGGATACAAAGTTAATCTATCTCTTAACAACTCACTCGGGCTCAAGTGAATGGAAAAATTGGAGTTTTTAACTATAGATAGAACTTTCCCAGCTATGCTCCAGAAACTCTTTGACAAAATAGTTTCTATTCCTTCAGTTATAGCTTCAGCATATAACTTCCAACCTACCAAACTTCAACTTTCTAACTCTCCTTATCATTCATTTCTTCGCTACTTATAAATGTAATTTATTCAATACACTTCATAATTTCAATCTGATTTACATAAGTCACGTTTGATTTTAATTAGGAAGAATTTTAAAATCTAACACAATCAGAAACAAACCCAAAGAGTTAGTTGAAGGGAAAATCGTAATAGAGTCCAATGTTGCATCTTCTTTGTGGAGTATTTCCAAGCGGTTTTATTTATTTATTTTTTTAAAAAAAAAAACGTTTCAGGTTTTATGGTATGATGTAAATAACTTTTCAATTACTTCGCAAGTTTTAGGATTTCTGACAAAATTTACTTGTACAAATGACACATGTCTTTAAAACGTGAAGGTATGAACAGAATACTCTTAATACTTTTTTTCAGTACGTTTCGGTGATATCAATAAACAGTTGGATAACATTAGAATTAATTAGAATTTTAAACGAATATCATATGATGGAATAGATTACATGTAACGTGTAGGTAACATATAGTTAAGAAAAAACTGTTAATAAAAGTGTATAATCGAGAAATTGCTTTATTGTACGGAATGATTTAGAAAGCTGTACACCCACATCAATCTTACCTCAATAATATTCCATTCTAAGAATTAAACAAGATTTTAATCAAGAACTTATGAAAACTGTACAATTACAAAATCAGCATAACTTTAATGTCAATAAAGTATAATATTTATTCCAAACAACAGAGGTAAAATTTTCTAAATTTTGCTTATAATTATCTGATTATTTCTCAGAGAGTAAAGGAAATGGAAAGTGAGTGTCAATAATTTTAACGGGAATAGCTAAGATAAATCCCTCTAGATAAAAATTTAAACGTTCAAAATATGTATTTAACGTGCTTACGCTCATTCTGAACCTATGTAAACGATCTAATTAACTGACAAAGTATTTAGCTGTTCTATCAAATTAAAGAAAACATTGAATCCTAATTTAATTGAATATTCTTGCATTGATTAAAAAAAAGTACTTAACAAAAGAAAAATTAATATTGTGCATTTATAATCAAAACAATGACGATCTTCTCTAGTTACCTACTTACGCTTATTCGTTTTATTAGCACTTACTGAACTTCAAGAACCTTTTACTGTACAATACACTATACATGCACAGTTGTAATATTGTGCAAACGTGATATGTAACTCGCTAGAAAACAAGAAAAACTGTATGAAAATGAAAAGTGATAGTTACGGTGAACATTGTTAGAAAATGCTTTGTGTTGGGACTTGGGGTCTTGGTTAACAAACTCTAGAATTCTCACGAAAAAATCCAAAAGCGAATGTCTCGATCGGTGACCGATTATAGAATGTGCTAAACCACAGAATGCCACATTAAACACACGCTACTGTTAATAGTTAGTGGCCGTGATGGTACAGTGGTCAACTTGTCTGACTGCGAACACTGCTGACCCAGGTTCGAACCCGGGTGGCTTTGGTAACTGGCCATGAGTCAACTCAACCCTTCATACGTCCGGGGTCGATAAATGAGTACCAAGTTCGCTTGGGAAATTAACTGGGTGTCTAGAGTGGGTTAGCCAGACGACCTGGACGCTAACCAGTAATTAGCACCCCCACCCTCAAAGGCTACAGAAATGGAGATGTGCACCGCGTGATGGGGTTTCTTAGGCTCGAACAGACTTTAACTTAATTGTAAATAGTCACGAAAACTGTACCTAAAGGTTGCCTTCATCTGATGTTAGAAAATAGAATTTAAATAGGAAAACATGTTTTGCATAGAACTACGCTGAAGTATTTCTAATCATATTCTGTTTTTACTGTTTTGTAGAAGAC
Organism: Nephila pilipes; assembly: GCA_019974015.1. NCBI lineage: Eukaryota > Metazoa > Arthropoda > Arachnida > Araneae > Nephilidae > Nephila > Nephila pilipes. Next base: position 199,242 of record BMAW01013201.1, read on the forward strand.
GTCATACTTTAACGTATTATTCATTATTTTAAATCCATTAATTTTTTCAAGTATAGATTATGTTTCATCGCCTAAAATTTAAATTCAATGCTAAATTAACTAACTTTAAATTTAATTGTTGATGCAAAAAAACTGAACATTTATAGTGTTTTTAAACTTTAGGAACATATTTTGGTAATAGTTGTATAGATTATAATACGTGAATTTTATATCAATATTGAGACATTACTGTGATTGGAAAAATTCTTCAAGCTTCAGTTTTGTTCTTTAACGTGTCACAATGATGATAGCCTAAATTTTAGTTCTGAAAAGCTTAAGCAAGATCTCTAAGATTTTGTCAAGTTATACCATTTTTATACATTATATATTTTTTTTAAATTATGTTTGTAAATAAGTATAATAATTTTTGCTGTCGCTTTATTAACATTTTGGGCGTATTTTTTCCACAAAAATGTAGCATTCATCATAACTTTTCGAAATATTTTAAATTTTATTAATATATATATATATATATATATATATATATATATATATATATATATATATATATATATATATAAGTGTGAACAAAACGCAGGTTCTGTGTGATTCAAATTTCAAACAGAAACGATTTCGAATTTAAATTGATTTAATTAAATTTTTTATAAAAAAAATCTTAGTATCTTTATTAATAATTTCTAACATTTAATTTCCAATGAATATGCAAGAAATTAATGAATTAAACGATTTGTCCTAAATAAAACATTTTAGAGAAAATTAATGTTCAACACAATTTACGTGAATGTTTTCGGGATGTGTGCACCATGTGTTCCTAACGAAATTAATTTTATTTCTTTCCTGAAATCTAGAACAACTGTTTTCTTTTCTCTTCTAAAATGTGATTCCCTTTTAGAGCAAATTTTCGTTTTTCGTTTACAATGAAAATAAAAGAATCCTAACAAAAATATTTCAGCTGTCCAATCAAAAGGAGAATAAAAGCAAGGGAAATAATCCCAGACACACCCAAGTAAAAAACATACGAAAAAACTATTTGAAGTTTTCTAGAACAGAAATAACCTGCCGTGTATTTTAAAATGCTGTTGATAAGAGATCTACCCGTTTTGACTTCAAAACAATAAAACGTTTCTACAGATAATAATACTAATTTCCTTAATAGATAAAATAAACTGATTGTATAATTACTTCAAATCTTTTTACAGTGTTCCATTTCCGACAAATTCCCTGAGTAAGGGGTTTCGCTGTAACAGAGCTAACAATACACTTTTCATAAATCAAAGCATTTAATGATAATTTTTAAACTGACCTATTTTGATTTAATAAGTTAATGTAAAAGTTTCAAATATAAGGGGGCTTTTATTAGCTTAAATGGCATTTTTGCCGATTCAAAAAGAGTTAGCAATTTACGCGAGCTCGATCTTAATGAACTACTTTTTTCATGCGTTTCACATTTCTTACCGTTTGTAATAATAAAGTAATTCAAGAAATACATGATTAATTGAACTTTAGTTTTATTTATTTATTATGGAACTAAAATAACTTTTATGAATATTTTAATTTTTTGTAACCTCCAATATTTATGAGGATGTTATAAAGATTAATATTGTATTTTTGCTATTTTGAATATCTGCGTTCAATTTTTTTACGGTTTTTAAACTCAAATTGATGATCTGAGACAAAGTAACGAAAAAATGAACTTGTAATCTCAAAAAAGATAGTTTTTATTGTAATATTTATATTTGTTGGATAAATTCTGCATTAAAGGCTCTTTGAGATTATATATACATGCAGCTGTGAAACGTCTAACCTCTAAAAAAGTATTAATAACTTTTTCTGTTAATTATCTTCTAATAGTGACACACACACCTTGTTGGGTAGATTAGTGAGTAGCGTTTTACTCCATTCAAAACTGAACAAGAAAATTCTCTTGATTGGTGTCCAGCATTAATTTGGAATAACTAATGATTAATATAATCATAATAATGCACAATAACTTTGATTTCATAATTTAATTGTAAGAGTATATGATAAATTTTGAAATACACTTTATACACAGCTCAATTTTCCTCACGATTGACCTTAGACATTATTCTTCCATGTACGTGAAATGAAATAGGATGAATAAAGTGCACTAATTTTTCTTGGGCAAGGATGGAAATCTCTATAGAAATTACTCCTTTATTTCATAAGGAGACTTTCGTAGAGGCTAATTTTAAAATTTTGAAACATTACAATGAAAATGCATTCCATAATATGAAAAGCGATGCACCAAGGAGTTATTCCAATAGGATGAAAAAATCAGTAGATGTGATGTGCATGCTTTGAAAATGGAACTCTAATAGTTCAGAGAATTATAATGTTTTATTCCAGATATTCAGCTACAAAAATAAATATAAATAAATACAAAATAAATGATGCGTTGGCCCTGATGCAAGCTGTTCGTAGAGTTAGTGGATATCTTTCTGCGGGATTGCTTACATATTACATTTGGCGAGTTAGACCGGCGTGATCCAGGGACGGGCAGAGACACATACTCTTCAGAGCCCAAATATGCTCTTTCGGGAATAGATCTGGCGATCACGCCGGCCAGGAGAGTATTAGAAAATCACGAATATAATCTAAATATATCTGACACGAATATATATGACAGGGAATTATTCTGTTGAATTGTATGCTCAGGGATCCATGAAAGGAAGGGTAATACTACTGGTTGTAGAATCTCACCGACGTACTGTTATGCTATAAGGGAGTCCCAGATGATAACCAAAGGTGTTCGAACATCGAAAGAAATGGCGCCCCTTACCATAACTTCTGGATGTCTCCAGACACATCTTCGCTTGTCATCGGGGCTCACTTCGAAGCGGGACTCACCACTGAAAACAATTCTACTACAGTTCGTGAGATTCTAGTTGTTATAGAATCATTTTTGATTACAGCGCTTATCGGAAAACATTCAGGAGAGAAAGTGGTTGTATAAAAATATTTCTTTGAGCGCAATGCAACGCGTATATTGAAAGTTTTATTTCCTCTGTGTACTTATCTAAATATATACATTTTAAAGAAATTCTGGTGCCTTGGTCTCTTTTATTGAGAAGAAGAAAAAAAATCACCACAATACGCAAATTCATCCCTTTTGGATAATTCTATCTTTGTGCGCCTTTTTTTATGTTATACGATATGTGACAATTAAATAACGAGATTGACGATGCTACAGAATAAGTAAACATGTACCAAACTCCAGCGTAAGACAGCTGTTTAGCGTGAAGCCTTCTCTTTCGAATGCAGTGCCTCTCGTTTCTGTAAAAGAACCATATACCTGTAGCCTTCGTTCCCATTAGAGTTTTTTTTTTTTCCTAGTTTCGCCTGAAAAATGATAAGCGAGCAACAAATTGTGAGATTTTAAATGAAATTTGAAAAACCGCTACTGAATCTTTTAATTTATCGAAATAAGTGAATGGCAATGAAAGTTTGTCACGTGCTCGTGTTTTTGAATGGTTTAAGTGTTTTCAAGATGACCTTAGAAGACTTTGAAGATGATTCACGCTTGGGTCACCCTTCCACGTCAAAAACGGATGACAATATCGAAAAAATCGGTAATCTGGTACAATCTGACAGTCTGTTAAGTATTTGTGTGATTGCTGAGACTGTAGGAATTGTCAAAGAATCCTTACGGCAAATTTTTTCTCCAAGACAATGCGTCGGCTCATTCTACATCGTTTTTCAAAAGGTTTCTAGCCAAGTACAGCAACCCAATGTTAGACAATTCGCCTTATTCTCCGGATCTTGAGCTATGCAATTTTTTTCTGTTTCCTAAGGTAATATCTGCATTAAAAAGAATAATATTTGAGTCTGTTGAAGCTGTGAAAGAGAAACAGATCGCGTCCTGATGGAGTTCACAGAAGATTTCCAGGACTATTTCGAACAATGGAAGATTCGCATGGAGCGTTGATCTCAATGTGGGTGTACATTGAAGGTGATAACAAATAAATATGTATGACATCAAAATGAAATGTTTTACAGTGTCAGTTTCGTTATTTAATAGCCACATCTCGTATATTTAAATTTTATTGAATCTTGAATTTGTCTCTGTTGCGATTACTGTTCCTGTTGTCTATGTAAAGGGATTTATATCATAAAAATTCGGTAATTTAGCTGACAAGTTAAAGATGTAAATCTGAAGATGAGACTTGATTTCACTTAAGACCCGTCGTACGTTATCATAGAGGCTGCGGCATGTTAAATGGAAACTGACCTCACAGTCTCCATGTTATGGGGCTTTGAAGTCAGAAGAATGAAGTAAAAGCTCGAATCCTCACTCTCTTGATTTTTGAATTTCTCTCTATTTAACTTATTATCTTCGTCCCTAGACCACTACTCAAAATAAAGAGGTCCATCACTGATAGCTCTCGAGCTTCTCAAGTACAATGTTAATACAAAAGGAATTAACCAAACCCATAAGCTATTACAATGTACACTTTATAAAAAAAAAATCCGACGCCTCTTCTATTTCCGAAACGATCTTACTAAATGATGGGATGAAGGAAAGAAAAGTAACTATTTTATCTAAAATACTTTGTTGCACACATAAACCACATAAATGCTACTAATACATTAGTTTCGAATAATTTTTACAATAAACAATATGTTTTTACTTCTAATTCTGAAGTTTGGATTTATTTTATTACGTCGTCCTTTCATCGTCCTGAGTGTTATAACAAATTTGAAAATTGTTAAGGAATAGAAATCCCTGTTTTTTTAATCTTAGGCAAGATCCACATTTTATAGAAGAATTATGTTCGATAGATTTGAATTCTCACTTAGAAAGGAGAGGATTCAGTCATCAAGATAAGTGGCGTTGCTTGCGCTTCATAGAAATATAGTTCTGTCTCTCTAATCTGGCAGATATGAGAACAGAACACTCTCGTATTACTTGAAAAACACTAATAACTAAGCATTACAAATGCTATGTATTATTGTATAAAATTTAGTAAAGTACACGCAAATAAAATGTTAAACACACGAAATAACTCAAACTACAAAAAAGGTATTGTTCAGTATTGATAGCCTACATTATTCTATTGAAGTAGAAGGCACAAAATAACGTTTGTAATGCTTATCTACCTATGTAAGAACGCTGGATTACTGACAGGCCCGGAAAAGTTAAGTGCTAAATTATTGAAAGAGTAATGTATATGTAACGAAAGTAAGTTGTAGGTGAGAAGGAAAAAAAGACGTTACGCCAAAATAGCGGCCAAAATGTGTGCTACACACAAATACTTCATCAAAACTGAAAATAGAGTAAATTAAAACTCTGTGCTCTTCCAGTCATATTTATTTATATCTATTTGGGCAATTGAAAAATTATTCGATTGTTAGAATTCTTATTCCATAAAAGAACACGGAACAGAGAGCATTTATTGATTAAAAGTTTCATCAAAATTAAGTAGAATAATAATTTTACATCCATTCACCTAAATTGCTTGTTTCCTAACGTATTTGGAAAAATTTCCAAGAAATAAGCGAAGAAGGTTATGAAGAATTTTGTTCCCTTTTAGAGCATTTATTGGAATGATATCTTTCCAGAATTAATTTTGAAAAATTTCGACGCAATATATGATGATATGTGTATATCAACGGTAAACTGTCTGCATAGACAGTAATTTTCCTTTCATCTTCATAATTTTGATTACAGCATCAGCATTTCAAAATGCTGGTTTTTACTGAAACAGAAAATTTTCTCAACTCTCTGTTAGATTAAAATTTATTTCGAAATAATCAGGTAACAAAATTCATTATTTTGAGTGTTTTTCTCAATCGCATGGATTGTTTTGCTAATATCATAACAGCATACAAACATTAATGAAAATATTAAATTAATATCTTATTTTTATTCAGTATGCTACATAAGGGAACGAATTTGAGTGACGAATGGATCTGTAGAGTTTAGTACAAGGATTGATAATTCATTTATGCACCAATAATACAGTCGTAAAATTTCACATTTTGCGAAATAAAAGTATTATCAAAGAGATAATTTTTTTAAAAAATATAAATCAAAGGTACAACTATAAAGTCAAATAAAAATGTTACTCTAGAGAAAGTAGCTTTCCATTGCAATAAATTCAATGTACTGCTTTTTTATTTGAATCTTGATTATATAATCTTTTTCATAGTAAAGTTTAATCTTTTTTTTTCTTCTATAACCAAACTTAGAATAACTTTATAATGAAACTAAATCTTGAAGAATGTAATTTGAAACGGTTAGTTGTTTGCATTTCATAATGTAAATTTTTATGTGTGAATTAACCTTTATGTTAAAAATATTTTCACAAAGACATTTGCGGCAAATATTATTTTCCTAATGCCAAATAAATCATGTTACATTTCATAAAGCTATTTTCAAATTTTCATACTCAGTCAGTTTTTTTTACCTCTTACATGAATTAAAGCAATTTTTCTACTTAACGTACGCTTAAAAATTATGTTTCATTTGCACGTCACTGAACGCAGATGCAAAATTTAAGGCTATAGGGACTATCATAGTTCCCAAATTAAGTGAAAATGATGGCTCTAGGTGATTAAAATATTTTAGGATTTATACGTTGCTCAAAATCAATTCTTTCACCTACATTCATCAAGAAATCGATTGAAACTGATTTAATAATTTTAGAAACTTTTTTTTTGAGAAATTAAGAGCCTTAAGAACGTTATATCAACCATTAAACAAGTCCTGGTCAATTTCATCTGAACGAAAATTTAAACTTTTATTGAACTTAAAAGGTACCATAGAACATTCTACGATGAGTCGATTGGATCATTTTCCATTACTATGGGAATATCTCAGTATATTGACTCAACTATCGTCACAATTTTTCTTCTATACTCTTGTTCAGAAACAATTACTCAGTTGAGCTCATTTTAAAAAACGAGCAGGCCGTCTTGCGTGTATGGGCGATACACAATGTATACTTAACCAAAACATCTACTGAAGAGCGCGTGTATGCATTACTAGAAGCCAGGAGGAAATGCGACGTGCAGACCATACGAAATAGCAGAACCATGGCTGTGTGCAGGATGCCTAATATAATTGATCCAGAAGCGCATGATTCCAGACAGACAGACAGTTCGAAGTCTTTTGATCACTAATAATTTAGCACTAGTATTGTGTTGTAACTTCAGGACAGTTTTTAAAATTAAAATTTTGTATTTAATTTAATAAAATATAATTTCCCTTGATTTATTACAGAATGTTCTTGATTTCTCTAATGAGGCTCAGAAGGATTAGCCGTTTTCCCCGACTCGAGAGGAAAAAGTAGAAGTTGTTGATTTTAACGTGAGAATTCGGCGTTAATAGAGCCAAAATTAAATTAAAGATGACGAATCGAATTTATCACATATACATGCACAATGCGGCCCTCGGAATAAAATGCGTTTCTAAAGCGACCCGCAAAATCTTTTGGGTTGGATAGGACTGCATTAAACGGTATTGGCATGCGATTAACTGACTTCATTTCAGACTGGGTTTGCTAAACCATTTAAATCTAAAAATGTCCTCACGAATGCTTTTGAGTTTATCTATACATCAATTACGCATATAAAAAGTAGAAATAATTTCAATTCCTTAAATTTTTTTTTCCAGTTTTATGGAATCGAAAATGTTGATTGAAAACTTTTTTTTATGTCACAGCCTTCATTCCTTTTTAATATTTGACCTCTACCTTCATCTAAATATAAAGGAAGGCGACAGGATTGGCATTGTTTTAAATTTATCATGGATGGTTGGGAGCCAAAATAAAGATAGTGTAGCTTTACCGGGATCTACAAAGGTATAAAAGTAATTGTGTTACATATTAGATATTATTTAGATAATCTCTTTGCTTAATGTTTCTTAAATATGCTAGAGAAAACTTTTAATTATAAATGAATTGTAAAATTTGTATACATGTCATTTGAAAGCAAGGGTCTCCAACTCATTTCTAATTACCGGCCTAATTTCTAACAAATGAAATACACACGGGCAACAATATATATAATTACAGTAATGCACTTTTCTCTTCGTTCGCCTTCATAGCAGGAGAACTGTTCCTTGTGATTTGGGTCCTAGTGCTTATGTTGTTATTAGTGACGTTTTACGTTGCATAACTTTGGTACTCTTATAGCATTATTATATATTAAACAGATTATTTTATTTTTTATGACACGAAAAAATTCTCCAAAATCCCTTTTTTTTTTTGAAATACCGTTGTTTGTCAGCAATTTTTCGTTTAGGTTTCCAACCAACTATAATATTTCGATAAAAAATTATTGAATGTAGGGTCCTAAATATTTAACTCCAAAAAATAAAAGAAATTTAATAAAAATCAAAAATATATTTTGAACCCTAACTTACCAGACCCAGAACAAGCGCACAAACTAATTATCATAAAGTAATTAAATTATTTTTCTTGTTTTTTTTAAATTGGAATATTTAATGTAAAGAACATCAAGCAATGTAATAGAAGATCAAAGATATTATTTTATTATTGGTTTCTGAAATCGCCGTAATTCGCGGGGAAAATATATGCCGATTCAATCCGACTAGTAATAGTTAATTGGCAAATATTGCGTTTCGCTATCAATAATTACGTATAATTAGAATTTTCAAAAACTAAGCTATACATATTTTTTATTAAATTTTTGTATCAGGCTGTTATATTGGTTTAGAACATACTCGTATGAATCGATGTGGGCCACAAGCGACCCGTGGGACGCGAGTTTGACATGCCTGTACTAAAGTATCATGAAGGCTTTAAATGTAAATGAATTGAAGTAACGATATCTGAGGATAATACCGTCCTTCTATCTCAAATTGAAGTTATGATGGCTGTAAATGAAGTTGGGAAAAAAAAAAAAAAAAAAATGAAAATATGGGGTATATGGGGGAAATATGGGGTTAGTATTATCTTTCTTCTTTATGTTTTTAAAAGAATTTTGTTTTGATGTTTAGATGTTCCCAATCAAATTTAATATTTTTCAAAATATCCTTTTTTTCAGGTAATAAGGTCTCTTTTGTTTTTTCCCCCTTGATATAAATCCATTTCTACCAAGAGTTTTATTTCACTTAAGTCAGTCATGTCAAACTCGTTTCCCATTGGCCGCATGTGGCCCACACCGAATACATATGTGGCCCTGCAAATAATAACAGTATATGACAAAATTTTTATTAAAAGTATAAAAACTCTTAGTTTTTTAAATTTCTAATTAAACATAATTATTGAGGACGATCCGATAAAATATTCGCCAATAAAATATTACTTATTGGGTTGAATCGACGTACCTTTTTCTCCTCGAATAGCGGCGAATATTTTAGAAGTCAATAATAAAATAATGCCATAAATCTTCTGCTACATTTCCTGGTGTTCTTTGCATTAAATATTCCAATTTAATAGAACAAGAGTAAGGAAATGATAGAGTGAAGTTTAACGGCGCAAGAGCCAGATGTGGCCATAATGCGCCAAACAAGGCAAATCTGTGATCTGAACGTTTAAAAAAATGAAGAAAAAGATAGAAATAGGTTAACATGAAGTAGGGTCGAAAATAAAGAAGAATCGATAAGGTATTCCGGGGGAGCGTTACCCGTGTTTATCAAAGACAGTAAACTCCTCGAGAAAGAAAAAAGATCAATAGAGCACCTTGGGACCATGATGCCCGAACCTACCTAAAAAAGGCAAGCCTGGGAGGTCCCTTGATATAGTCCCCAGGGGAAGGGTACCCGGCTGGCTATACCTCCAACACTGGGTACCCATTTTAGTCGCCTCTTACGACACGCATGAGCTACAGTGGGATTATTCTTTCACACCCGGTTACCATAAGGGTTAAGAGAACAAGAAAAATAAGTTTAATTACGTTATATTAATTAGTTTGTGCACTTATTCTGTGTCTAGTAAATATTCTAAAAATTTATTATTATTGTTATTTTGTGTTATTGTTTAAGCCCTTGCATTCAATAAATTTTTATCGAAACCAGACCTAATTGAAAAATTGTTGACAAGCGTCGGTATTTCCAAGAAAAATGGGCATTGTAGTATTTTATCGTGATGTAAAAAATAAAATACACCACTGTAACTACATATATTGTACCCCCGTGAATTTCATTTGTTAGTAATTGACCCTTGGCTAGAATTGAGTTTGATACCCTTGACTTAAGCAAAATCAGCAAAGAAAAATAAACAGTTTATTATTTTTATGAATAGAGCTCTCGATATATTTTTTATTTAAAATGAGCATCGCATTATATTTCTCTTCGATTTCTTACCCCCTCCCCCCCCAAAAAAAAAGAACAATTTTCCACATTAAAAAAAGCAATGACTTGCCTGGGAAGGTATGCAGGCAATGATATAACCTAGTTTTCAGGAAAGGTTTCTTTTTACAAATCTCGCACGATTCATTGCTATGATTTCTTAGCTTCTTTTTCAATCTGTTAGTTACTTTGAAATTAACACTGAAACCGTCAAGTGGCTGTATTACCTGCACGGGTAATATTATTCTCATATACCTTATTTGAAAATAAACACTGCTTAAATGTTACTTTAATTTTATTTTATTTTGAATTGTTGAAATGTATTTTTTTTTATTAAAAAATAAATATTAATTATATTTTAGGTTAAAGGTACATGTATAGCAAAATCTTTAGCTAGACATTCTATAAATTTTAATCTGCAAAATTTTATTTTTTGGAGCTACAGAAATTTTAAATTACTAGAATTTAGAGAATCTTGTACAGCATATTTCAATAATAGTTATTTAAATTAGAAAACAGCAATTTTTTTTTGAACTGAATAATATGTTTATTAGCGCTCACTAACTCTAATGTAAAAACTAAAAACATCCTTCTTAATATTCTTGAACTGTGTAGCGTAATTTTTACTTACAGTCACCATACCTGCAAAGACAAAATATGCGAAAAAAATTATCATAGCAATAAGTCATTACCACATCTGGATTGACCAATCCCCAAACTATTCATACAATACCAGTCTAGAATAAATGATTATGAGTGCTGCTGGTACCTTTTAAATTCATGAAGAATTTCCTGCAGAATTTCCCGTCAAAATGTGAATCATATACATATGAGTCACCATTTCAATTTATATATGAATATCTTCACTTTCTTACCTCTCACCATCTGAAGTATTTTTCACTCTCAATCTTGTTATATTAAAGGGAATAATAACTGACGTTCAAAAGGGAAAAATGATGAGAGAAACTGGGAACTAGGCCATCGATCACACTATGATATTGCGTGCAGAAACGTTGCTCTCAATCACGCTGGCTAAGAACACTTAAATGAGTTGGCCATTGCGAAGTTAATAGTCATGACGTTGAAATTTTTTTTTTTTACATGAATGAATAAAGAAATTGAATCTAAATATGATTTTCAATGCCAATGCAAGAATATTCATTATCAATAATAGTATTTTAGTCGTGGTATGTAGCCAAAGGAATATTTTATTTTCAAACGCGACGAAATGAATTAGATTATGATCTTCCATTTAAAGCTATTACTTTCTCTCAATAATCAGATTAATGACATTTACCATCAAATGTTGTTAACGATTATAATTTAAGAGCAGTTTCACAAAATGAGTATAGATTAAGTTAATGATATGGAACTCGTTTTCGAAAATGTGAATTGTATATAAAACATGTTTGTTTGCAAAACTTGAAATAGTATTAGCATGGAGAAAAACTGTGATAATCATCCAGTTGTAAATGGACTTTTTCATTAAATTACCTTTAAATACGAGATAAACACCCTATTTGTAGTTATTCCTATTTTAAATTCAATGAATGCCATACTCTTATGCTAGAAATGAATTCAAAGCTTATATGCTTATTCTGTATTAAACATAATTTATTTTCGGTTTGACTCAAGAAGAAAAACTGAATCACCAGAAAAGTTTTAACAATAAGATAATCAAAAAATAATAGGAAACAATATAAATACTTTTTTTTTTATTTAACAGTACTTATATCAGCTTTTAAAAATTAAATCTACTGGCTTAATATAAGGACTGGATGTTTTTTTTTAAAATTATAAACGTCATTATTACAGCATCATGTTTAAATACGAATTAGTTTTGTGTGATGTGTACTTAAAAACCTCTCGAGGTCTAAAATGGAGCAAATTAGAAATTTTGTATGTTGAAGAACATAGAAATTTCTCTCTCCACATAATATATTTTATTCTGAGTTGAACAAAATATGTGCATAAAAAGCATTATCAAGATTTTTATCAGAACATATTTTATAATATAATTATAAAAAATGCTGGCTAGATATTCAGAGGGTGTGTTCTAAAAATTTTGTTTCATCTTGTTGGCATTTATACATATTCCAGACATAGAAAATGCAAAGCCATGGAAGAGTGGATAGAATGTAATGAAAATTGATACAAGGACGGATAATGCATATGAAAATAAGTAATTTTATTTACAAGAGTATAAATTTAATACAGGATTGAAAATGCACAGGTATCAATTGGAAATAGGGCCACCCTCGAGATGCTGCTTGCAACAACCCTGCAAGCTGCAAGCAACCGGAGTTAAGTTATGCACAAGCATAAACCTCTCTTCAAATGGCTCATATCAGTAGTTGCAAGTAGTCCAATTTATTTAATTTTTAACAATAAACACTTATTTATGATATTAATATAGTACTGGTATTGGTAAATCATCAACACTTGTCCATTTATATGGGAAAACATCATAAAGAAACATGTTTAAACATTTGAAAAAAGTAATTGCTAAGTAATAACTGAAGTGATACAACTCATAACAAAAGTTACCACCCAAATCACAGAACTTGGCAATGAGCAGCAACTTTTACCGTATAGACATATGTGTATATGGGATTTAAGTATCCAGCAAAGGATACAGAGAAATCTGGATAACTGCTCTGCAAGGACGATGAATCCACATATTCAACGTCTTCAAACGATTCAGGCTGAATCCAGTAGATCTCGTGCTTCGACGGAGAGAAGGAAATCTGTATAAGTCCAGGAGGGGACTCAGATCGGTTAGACGAATGAAGGACAGTAGTCTGATTACATACTCACAAGAAAACTCTCTCTCTGCCTAAACTGATTAATGTATTAGTATAAATAAGAACATTATTAGTGTTCTCTCAGAACACTCGCAATTTGCATCTTTCTCTAACGAGGAAACAGAGTTCCTTATAGTTGGTTTATATTCCTTGGTTGGTTGGTATTCCTTATATAGAGTTCCTTATATTGTTGTACACGGCTTCCATTAAAATTGTCACGCACAAAAATACTACTGTATGAATATGCCATTAAACCATGTGTAAAGACAGCTTACATGGAGAATTTGATGGCATTTGTGTACACGTCAAGAAGATTTAAAACATCAATAGCTTAGTAAATGATAAAGGATGGATTTGAGTACATATAATCTTAGAAGTAACTTACTAAATATAAGAAGAATTTGATTTATTTCATTTGTTTTATTAAAGTCGCATTAGAAGTAACACGAGGGCTACTGGCAAATGACCTCGTAATTTTGAACCTTGGTCAAGTGACGAGGACGACACCTGAGTTGTCACCTTTCTCCCCAAACATCCACATCAAGTCAGCTGGAGGCTTTTGAGCCTGGACAGATTTAACGTGCATCAGCTCCACCCATGACTCGACGAAAACCAACGGCCGCGAGTCCGAGACTTTGACCACTAGGTTACCACGACCACACAGAGTTCTTTTATCTATGTAGCTGTTTGCAAGAGACAATGCACGAGGCTCAAGAAGTCCACCACATACTCTCTCTCCGGAGTTTGAAAATCTTCTGACTTCAAAACGTATTACTGGTCTAGAAGTACGACCAGAACGAGTAAGAAGAACCTTGCCGAGAGCATCTGGAACTACTCCTGAATGGAAGTCTCTTAGTTCTTGACAGAAATATGCAGGTTTCACCCGAACTATGCTGACGGTAGTTGTTATACCATTAATTTCAAGTTTCAAAAAAAGAAAAAAATTCTGCTCGTTTTAGAACTTGGTAAGGGCCAGAACATGGTTGCTGTAATGGTCATCACACACTGTCCACTCTTACGAACACTTGAGATGATTTCAACAACTGTGGTTGAAAAAATATTTTGTTAACGGAAGGATTATTCGCTAGTACAAATTGAAGCTGATATAAGGTACGTCTGAGGTCTGCCAGAAACTCAGTTTGAGTGCCTATGGGACTCTAGAATTGCCTAAAAAATTCCAGTGGCAGTCCTAGCAATGTCCTTTACACTAAATCAACGTGCCTAATCAGATTTAATCCTGGAATATATACCTAAAAAAGTACGATTGGTAACGCGCATACTCAATTTAGTGTAAAATGGGCATCAAAACCAGTTTAATCTGCCAGTGTTATTTTTGAATTATACCATTAAGATTATTTGCTGTTATTTGATTTTTGTTGTATCCGAGCAACTTAGTAAGTTGATGAAACAAATGGCTTTTAAAATTTGTAACTCGGTCCGTCGTAATGACCTCGGGCACCCCAAATCGGGAAACCCGATCTTGTAGGAAAGCCTGTACTACAGTCCTCACCGCCTGATCACCTATGGTAACATCTTCAATCCCTCTCGCGAAGAGATAAATGCATGTTATTAAATACTTATTATTCCAGTTATTATTGATTATAATAATAGGAATTATACTTCAAGGGGGAAAGTTCATTTAAAAGGAATTACAAATTCGAAGTACAGTGATAGTGATTTTTAAATTATTTTTTTTTATGGTGAAACAGTCTACAATTGACACCCACCCACAAAAATAACATACATACATTTTTTATAAATTCCATTTTAAAGTTAGAAAGCTCTGTGTGAAATTAATCTGTACTTTTCTATTTGTATTTAATTATTTTTTTATTAATTAATAAGCATTTTAATAATTTTTTTTAAAAAGATTTAGAAGTTTGAAAGTCTTTTTAAATGAGTATTTAGAAATACAAACTGTTATATGTTCAAACTTTCTGACTATTTTAAGAAGAAGAATTTCTTGAACGATTTTTTTGAAATATATTTTTAGAAGTACCTGAATAAAAATCCTATACTTTGAAGTAGCATACTGTAATTTTTATTTCGGCCCATAATTACGCTTTAATGAGTGAATTTAATTATGTGAAATCATTTGTGAAATATTTTGCCAATTATATTTATTTATTTTAATGCAATTATATACTCAAAATTTTGTTCTTGAAATTTACTCTAAAATGACCGACATTTGATAAAATTTGTGAAATTTGTCAGCGAATAATTGCATAACTTATTATTGAATTTCACAACTATTCATAATAAAGGCTTCAAAAGTTATAAACTACGAGTTTCACCTCCAATTAACTTTGTGTAATTCTAGAAAGTGATGTTAATTCAAACTAAAATGAACCAAATGTGTGTTCTGATATTGTACATTCATTCTTTTTTTAAGTACATATATTGACGGAATATCTTCAAATCTCCCATTAATACTTTTAGCTTCATGGAAAACCATTTAAAAGGTAAGTAATCTGAATTATAATTTCAATCTTGACCTTAAAAACTTTAAATTTTATTGCTAAATTTAAGTTGAGACTTTTAAAAATTGATTTAATAAATTTTCTTTAAATTCTTTAAGATGAAGAACAAAATCTAATTATTAGTTTACTATATAAAAATAACTATTATCTTAATTTGTTGTAAATTTGGTTTTGTTGTGGGAAAAATGTTCATACCATTATAAACTACAATTTACGTAAGCACTAAATGCAATTTCTTGGACAGCTCGTAGTTTCTGAGAATTGTTTAGCTATATTTCTCATTAAGGTATTTATTTAGATTTGTGATTCACTTTCATTAAAGATATATTTTGTGATTTTTAAAAATAAATATACTCCCACCTACTTAATTGGTTACTTAAAGTGTAATAAATTTTATTTTAAAAATAACTTATTTTAAAAACTGAGTCACCGAAAAGTTTTGTTGTTGAATCATTCGGATAAACGACATTCTGATTTTCTTTCTATACTTCATTCAATCATTCATCAACTGTATACGTCTGGGAGACCTACATTTGTATCTTTCTAATGACAGGACTGAACAGATCCGGATGATCAGTAGTGCTTAGTAAAATAGATTCGGAAGACTAATAAATTTAATCCAAACTGTTGCATTTCGCTATCGCTGGATGGATCTCGAAATCTAGGAGACCAATGTTTTGAAATTCCTCTCAACCTTTTCTTCAAATTCTCTGTATAAACAATTTTTGATAAATAATCGAAAATTTTATTGTTAATTTTTTTGAGACTATCTAAATTAGAAAAATTAGTTTGATATTTGCAATAATAAAATATGATTTGAAATTTCTTTCCTTTATAAATTCTATATCGTATCATGTTTGGCAATGGTGAAAAGTTGTTGTAATATAAGTATTTTCTAAATCTTAAACAGTTATTTGAATAATTTTTTTATTAATATTCATGTTTAAAGAGTTATTAAAAGTTTATCTTGTTAAACTGAGATATATAAACTTATGACTGGAAATATAAATTAAGGGGAAATAATTGATTACGCGAAGGCTGGCACTCTATTAGCCGTTAAAAAGAAGACGTTTCATGCAAGTGATAGAATCTCCAAGTTTGTTCATATTTTTTTAAATCTTAATTGAATATGGAAATCAGGATGTGAAAGTAATTAAAATGGAATAATATAAAATTAAGGTTGATTTTTTGATTGAAAAATAATCTTGCTTTTACAATAAAGATTAATTTATAATTACCCATAAAATGTCAAAATTCTCTATGCTATTTAAATAATGAACAATTATTTAACCTCATAAGTTTTATTTCAACCTCATATGTCTTGTTTTTAAGCAACTTTGTACTTTCTGAGCTTAAGTACATATCTTTATAAAAAAATTTCCATTGAATATTTCAAAAATGACATGCGTCGAAATAATTTCTTAGCTTACGACTATTATAATCTTTTTCATGACTTGCAGCACCAGTTTAACTGAAATGTAACTGTATTTATATGCAATTTATTAGAAGAAAACGTTATATTGTGCAACGAATTAAATTTGACTATGATCTTTACGTAGTATTTCATAAATCTATCGGCATGTATTTATACATTATATTCATGAAATATTACGAAATGATAAAATATTAATTTATGAATAATATTCGTCACCATTAAGGAATTGTTTTGTAGGCAATCGTGATATACCTGATGGAATATTTTCTATTTAGTGTTATTAATATCATTCCGTAGATTCTTTTATGCAATCTGTATTTCCATCTAGTGAATTCCGTCTTTGACCTCCTCCCAGATAAGAATTCCCTTAAGAATAAATAACTACTGTGTTGTTCCCACGAGAGGCTATATATCGAAAAATTACAGTAATTCAACGAGATAATGTTCGTTGTATAAAAGGTGAATGTTGTTGGGAGAAATAATTAAAAAAAAAAAAAAAAAAAAAAAAAAAAAAACAGCTTCCACCAATGATGCCGAGTAGCCAGCTCATACAGGTAAAAGTCGATAAATTTCATCTTAAAAAGCCATTTTAGTTCCGCGCAATTCAGGAAGTGCTTTAGAAGTGAGACGCATATCTCATGCGGGTTGGGTATTCCCAGGTAAAAAGACCACGCCTTGAGCATTGCACGGTATGGTGGTGTGGCAAAAAAATGAAATAATCTGAAGGGGGATTGGAGTAAAAAAAATGTTGAAGGTAGACTGCGTGTCGGAAATAAAGTCCATTGCACGACGCGGAAGAAATTTGGAGACATCTTCGTGCAATAAGACGTGTCCTGCATTTAACATTCCAACCTAATTTAAGGTTTTTAACCTCATCTGCTTTCTTAAAGTTATTGTGAATCTTTGTGCTTTTAATACATAATTTTCTATATCTTCACTCTTCATTTTCTACTTCGTTTTTATGAGATAATGCAGCATTGCTCTGTGTAGAGTCTTATGAAAAATTAGTACTTTTACTGCTAGCAATTTTCAAATGTTTTAAAAAATGTCGTCTGAACTGTTCAGCGAATCGTTTGTGATCAAACTTTTGAAGAATATTTTATTTATAGAATATCTCCCGAAATGACATTTTTTTTCTCTAAAAACAATTTGAAGAAAATTCAGTTTGTTTCCTTTGTCCATATGCATAACTTTAGTGACTTCAAATACATTTGCAAGTAATTCGAGTTGCCTCTTATTTACATTGACTTATGGAATAAATGAAAAATTATTTTAAATAATACTTTTTATGATTATGATGTTCGAATATAACGCACGTATTTTAGAAAGATTATTTTTCTTTCATTATAAAACAGATTTAAAGTTCTTTTATTTATCTTAATTTCACTGATTTATCGATTACAAATTCTTCATCTAAATTAATGCAGCGCTATATTTATTATTATAAATAAAGCCCCTAAATATTTCATAATTTACTTCAGTTAAAAATAGATTATAAATTTTAAAAATAACATAGTATTTAGTCAACGTAATTAATTTTAAGATAAGTACTTCTTTCGAAAAATACTACAATTTTCGATTATTTTTGATTTTTCAGAGCCGAGGAACATTTTATTGCGATTTAAGAGCCTTGTATTCTAAAGGTATCTATAGAAATCTATTTTGTCTACTTATCGAAGTCGATGGTCAATTCTAGAATATGAGTCATGTATCGTCCTATGTCCGCACAAACCAGAAACGAAAATTTGATGCGAGCCAGTGCAACTCGGCGATTGGCAAGAGCTACAGATCCTGTAGAGAAACTTCGTCTGCTTTGTTTGCAAAGAGGATCCAGTGGTATTCTGGGACTTGGCAGGTTAGTTTTGAATAATTATTTCCTTTACAAATACTTTAAATTTATCTTATTAATATATATATATATATATATATATATATATATATATATATATATATACTATATATACTATGTTCAAAAAGCATCAGACAAATTTTTCATGCGTATACAAATGAAGCTGGGGAGATGTAATTTGGTGTACGTATGTAAGCAATCCTAATGTGATTGCGTGAATCCTTTCCACCTCGTAAGAGCTATTAGCCACCAGCAGAGAATATCTACTGCAATGCTTGATCTTGTGAATTATAATTCGGGTTTTTATGAGATATTAGAAACTTACCACGCATTTGTTATAAACAAGTTTTAGACGTTTATATACTTTACTTATTAACTTTATTAGGACTGATAAAAATACAAGAAAAATCCCTTTTAATAATTATTATGTTTTAACTTTAACACATACTTTGAGGACTAACCCTGAGTATTCACTCGGGTTGCTGTTTTCGGTGAAGCGAACAAAAACCGGAAACAACTTTTGACTCTCTGAGTTATAAAAGTACCGACTATAAACGTTCGCGATCTTTTCGAATAATGTTTCGAACCTTTTATTTAATATATATATATATATCTGTATATATATATATACAGAGAGAGAGAGAGAGAGAGAATGCAAACCTAAACAGAAGTAATTATATGATAAGATCTTGAATCAGAATTCTCAAAAATGTACAACAAGTAGCTATACTTGTTGTGTTTTGCGAAGTCTCTTAAGATATTTTTAAATTTATCAGATGCTAGATGTTGATGATCCAGAATACTAGCCACGAAAATAATATTTACATACACGGAACTCTCTTTTTATTTTAAAAATTTAATGCATGCTTTTTTTTCAATAATTTCTCATCAAATATTAATTCATAGTACATTTAAATAGTTCCTTTATTATGAATAAGAATAGTTTGAAGTTTATAGTAAAAGTATTATTGAAATACGTCTCTTCCAAGTATTTAAAAAAAAATCATGAAAAAAAAAAAAAAAAGTTCAAAAACCCCTCAGTCCAGAGGGAGCGTAAGCGATCAAAGTAACTCAGGCTTGTAAGTGCTAATCTCTGTAAAACGCGTTTTCCAGTAGATGATCTAATTCAGTTGGAAAAGAACTTCGTGATATTTCGTTTTGATAATAATTGGCTTCGACTAGTTGAATGATTAAGTACTATTTTTTTGAAGAAAGATATCATCATATGTTTATTATGATTTTAAAAGGATGCATCTCAGATACTTTAAATACCTCATTGAAACAATATTCTTAAAATACGTGTATTATTTTGTACAGTAATTACTACTTCGTTCAATCTTCAAGGAAACGTAACTGACTATTATTTCTTGTTTTGCCAACTATCTTCGAATAGTAATTATATGAAATGAGTCAAAAATCATGCATATTTTTATTATACCTGAAAGAAATCACAAATGCTGTAGGAAAAAAAATTATTATTAATTTGTTGCTTTAATCATAGTTGAACGATTTCTTTTAATCTTATTTTTCTCTTTTTACCTTTTAAATAAGTTCATTTTAAACACAAGAAAAGGAAGATTTATTCATCATTACCCCTTTTATTTAAAAAAAAAAAACATTAACATATTCTTAATATAAGATAAACGATTGCACAAACCTTCGATTTGTTCATAAAACAACTGAGATTTCATCTCTGAATTAGTTCCTGGTGAGGAAAAAAAAGTGTTCAGTACGTCCATTATCAAACGACTTTATATTGATAACACCATAGAAAAATAACATATTCAGGACAAAGAAATACAATAAATGAAATATTATTTAAAAAACGTAAACATTTCATTTATTTTTCACTCAAAGTTATTCTTCAGTTATTTGAGATAAATGCCAAAATTATCAAAGTTAAACGAAATTTTTTTTCTAGTTTTCTTTACTATCAGACGAATAATTAACTTTTCAATTAATGCTTTAATTTTAGCTCAAATATTCGGCAATGTTATAAGCAAATAGAAAATCTCTATTAAAAACACCCTCATTATGAAGTTACAAATATGATACAAAAATATCAGAATACACATCGAAATATACACAGAATTATCAAACGGAAAAAAGTGGGTAAAAGAATTCATATATATAGACACAATATTATCAAATTGTTTCAGGGCATGAAGTTTAGAGCATTATACGCGATAAATTTTGGGTAAGTTAACTTAAAAAAATATACAGACAAACCATTCTCACCAATTTTTGAGCTGACCGAGTTCACAACTGAAAGTTTTAAGACATAGATCAGTCTTATTTTCTTTTGAAATCTAGTTAAGTTGATTTGGGTAATTTCAGTCACTTATATCTTTTATATATAATTTTATTACTTATTATTGAAAAACACAAGAAATTGTTGAATAAATACATATTTTGTATTATCTTTTAATAATAATAATTAATTTGAATTTTGGCAACAATAACTTTTTTAAGGAATTCCCATTGTTTCTTACAAAGAATTATAGTGATGATTTATGAAATTTTATTCGAAAGCTGGTTAATTAATTAATTTTTTATTTTCATTTATGGTGAAGGAGGGGTTATTTACGTTTAATTAAAACTAGAATAAATTAATAGGATTTAATGTATAATAGCACAGTTGTTTGCTTAAAGAAATTTACTTGTGAAGAAGAGTAGAAGTTAATTCAATAAGAATTTTGCTAACAATTAAGTAATGGTTTTCCAGTTGATAAATTTTACAAAAAGGTATTTATAATTCATGAAGAATCGTCAAGCTTTTTTCAATTCTGTTTTTCAAAAATAAAAGTAAAATTTGTGTAATTTAGAATTGTAACGTCATGCAAATGGCCGAAAAGGTATAATAGTAAACATTAAAATGTCGAGCTATATATTACTATTTTTTTTAAAAAAAAAGTATTAAAAAAATCCTAACATTTTTGAAAATTTTTCCTAATTATAAAGAAAGTTGCGTTTATTTTACTCTTTTAGAATAAGTAATTTGCTTTCAAGCCTTTTTAAAATTCATACAACCAAAAGAGAAACTTTTCTGCATTTTAAATATTTATGATGTTTATTGGAAACGACTAAGAAAAAATATTTTTTGATTCCTTTTTTACAAATACTTTTATGGTAAATTAAGAAGATCTACTACATAGAAGATTGTAATTCAAATAAGAGAGGCGATAAATACTTTTAAATTTAGTTAATTCTTCCAGAACGAATTAAATTTTTTTTCGTTTATCAAGAAAAAAAAGTTTTATCATTATATTTACATGAACTAATTCATTAAAATTTTTTGCAAAAAAGGGCAAGCATGTTCTCTTACATTGATTATTATTTTGACTCAATATTTGGGTTTAAATTTTGTTTTCCATAGACAAATTTAAAAAGAATTTAGACAGGCTTTCCCCCTTATTATCTTACAAATTTGAAAAGTATGAAACATTAAAAAACAAATCAATGTTTTGTGAATATTCATTAATTATTTTAAATACATGTCTAAATTAATAATTTCTAACGCGAAGAAAATTATTTAATTACCCTAGTTAAATGTTATTCAGCTATTAAATATTTTCTTAAAAATTATGAAAAGTAACGAAAATGAAATAATATTGACCTTAATTTGGTAGTGTAATTATTTTATGTTATTCGTATTTTTAATGTAGCAGGAACTTCGGAATAGATTTTTAAAATATTTTAAATAAAAGCTAAATACACACACACAGACTCTGAACATTTTCCCATAAAGTATCGTCATTGTAATATTAATTTGAAAGTGAAACTTATAAGAAAATTTCTCAACACTCTCGCTTTCTTACTTTAGTCATCGAAAAGCAATAAGCAATCTGTCAAAAAACTCTTAAATCAACTTATTTTTATTTCGAATAAGAGGGATCAAAACATATATTATTAATGTGGAGCATTAACTTAATCGTATACTTAGCTATAGATTATAACTAAGAATTCTATTTATTTTAACAACAGCAAAATTAGATCCAAATCTATTATAATTCTAGAAACAAAATACGAGTCAGTTAGAAGGTTAACCTCATATTTGTTTGCACCTATAACGCTTGCTCAACAGTCTCCTAACTTCTTCAATCTTCTCTTACACACACACACACACACACACACACACACATATATATATAAAACTTTATTACCTCCAATTTCTTTTTCTGATAATTTATTTTTCATTATATTTCTTATATTGTAATGCTATTTACAAAAGTCCCTGTTTTTTCGCAAGGCGAGCTTCTAAGTTCAAATTATATAATAGAATAGCCAATAGGTTAAGAAAAGCGCGTGACTTGAGCGCACATATTTTTAGAAAATACTGAATAAATTTGTTAGAAATGTCATCACGCAATAACTTAAACCATTTAATAAAATATAAGCCACTAATTTAACCATTTGATAAAATTAATTCACAAGGGCTCTCCTGAGCGCTATTACTTATACCATTAATTTAATTCATTAATATTAAGTTGGCCATTTATAGCTTATAGAATCGTGATATAATTGCATATATAAATCTGAGAATGAATGCTATTGCACAATATCTTATTCATCCGATAAAAATGAGTTCACGAAATTAGGCTCGCTGTTATCAATATTCTCATTCATAAAAATTTTATTAATATTCTAACACATCGATAACATTAAAACTTCACAGCAATATGGATTATGGTTCATGCACGTATATTTGATCATCATTAATTTTAAGGCTATCTTTCCTAATTAGAGTTAATTTTGCTGCTTTTTTCTATTCTCAATCTTATATAGGGAAATTAGAAATATTTTATTTATATCCTTTCATCCATGTGAATATATCTCTGCAAACAACAGCCGGTTACCTGCACTTTGGATCTCCTCGTTAATAAATAGGAGGCTGACTGTCTACCTCCTCCGAGCTAGTTAGAATAATTATGCTGAATTTTGATTTCCACGAAACTGCCCAGTGTTAGGCAGGGGCAGATGTCGGTTAAAATACCACAATGATTGTTCTCGTGCTATGCTTCGTTAATGGTAATGAATAAAAAATCACATTTTTGTAAGCACGTGTCAAACACCTCTTATTCCCTTCTGGTTTTATGGCCAGTCGGTTCAGAGAACTTCCGAAGAACCACACCCCTTTCTGGACAATGGCCAGAAATGTTATTTTTTTTAAAAAAAATGGACGCTCGTTTATCTCGGGGCCGTATTTTTGGAATATCTATTAAGAATGTTTGACAGTACAACGGGTAGTTGCGCTTGGGACCAAAATAAAAGGGTTGAATAACGGTTTTAGAGAGTAATGTGAAATCGAGTTTTTCACTAGAATTTTGCGGTTGTTCGCAGTTAAATTCTATGAATATTGGAAGATTCAAGAATAGCTTGAAATAGAAAAATTGTTTTTAAACCCTTTATAGGGTTTTTCCCTCCCTAGGAATGGTATATATATAGAAGCAATTTTGGTATCGGAATTGATTTAAGAAAAGAAAATTTAATTTGATATATTAAATAAAATTAATTTGATTTCTTTAAATCCCCTTTTTTTTGGAGGGAAGGCGCAGTATGGTTACTCCCACTCATTGGGTGCTATTCAAAGGTTTTTTTTTTAAAACTATATTTCTATTTATGAAGCACTATATGCGATATTTATAAAATATATTTTATATTTACCACAATCTACAAAAGGGTGAGTGAGTGATTGTTTATTAACGTCACACTGAGAAAAAACACAAGGGCTATTGGCGACCAGACCTCGTAATTTTGAATTTCGGTCAAGTGAAGAGGATGACACCTGAGCTGGAATCTCTCTCTCCAAATTTCCCCACCATGCCAACGAAAGGACTTGAGAACTCGACCAAATTTGACGTACAACAGATCCGCTACACTATGGGTCTTTAGTGGCCTCAAGGCTCGGACCCCTGACTTGAAACCAAATCCAGCCGAGAATCCCTGACCATACCCCCAATCTGCCTCGGCCAATCTGCAAAAGGAAATGTAAACTAGAGTGGCCACGGTAGCTTAGTGGTCACGGTTGCGGACTCGCCGCCGCCAGTTTCCGCCGATTAGTGGGTTCAAGCCTTGATGCTACAAAAGACCTGCCCTGTAGCAGGCCGGATGCAAGTTAAATCTGCTGAGGCTCAAAATCCTTCCATTGACGTGATGTGGAAGTTTGGAGATCGATGTGTGCGCTCATGTGTCGTCCTCGTTACTTGACCGAGGTTCAAAATTACGAGCTCCGTTGCCAATAGCCGCACAACCCCATGTGTGAAAATCCCTACTTACATTCTAAGCTTAAATCCTGTATACTTACGGCTCGTAAAATTACCCAACAAATTTATTAATTGTTTCAAACTTTTATTATATTTCTCAATATTTTTATCATCCCTTACCATGTAGCTATAATTGTATGTTTTGTATATAAGTTTGCCTAACACTTCATTTTTGTTCACGAATTTGTGGACGTTTTTGTATTGTGCTATTTAACCTGTTGTGTATCTTATTCTGCAAGAAAATTTCAACTGTTTCTTGTGTTTCTGTCATGTATATTTTTTGTTGTGCAAATACCTTGTACATTTTATTTAACCTTTATTTCAAAATTATGTAAATCTTACGTTATTTTGTCAATAAATGCTAAGTGCGGGGGGTGATTGTTTCCCGGGGGGGGGCGGTTTGCAGCTCTAAACCCTTTGGGTGAGCTCGGTCCCCTTAGGTATTCTGCCAATAGCCCTCGTGTTGCTTCAAGTGTGACATTAATTAAACCAATTATATGAATTAAATGTATTTTATATTCATAGATGACACGGAGACGAAATTAAAAATTTGTCCATATTACTTTCTACAAAATTTTTAAAAAACAGGGATCAACACATGGTGGGACACTACAAGATACTCAAACGTATCTTGTTTTCATATCTTAGTTGGTGGTAAGTATATTTCCAACTGCCTTAGGGAGGAAAAGCAAGTTAATTAATAATTATATATTAAATTCAGGCACAAAGAATTTCATCTGTCGATGGGATTAAAGGGCAAAACATTACTTTATGGAAAAAAAACTGAAAAGAAAATCAATGCACGAATGAATTCGTAAAATATATGGACATGAAAAAGCATTAAAAGGAGAGAGAGAGAATAAAAAAGAATGCATTTAAAACAGATGAACGTTAATTTTATAGTTTTTTATTTTTTGTTCTAGGGGTTAACTTTTATTAAAAATGCGTATATTTTTCAAATTTTAAACTAAAAAAGAAGAATTTAATCAAAAATTTAAAATATAAAGTTAGTTAGATTTTGAATAATGGTTCAAACTGTAATAAATTTATACATAAAATTTTATACTATTTCCCCACTACATTACTTGAATAAGGTTTTTCAATGCGAGTATACCAAAAGCCTTTCTACCTGTTGCGAGTGGGCTGCAGAAAAATAAAATGCTTTTTAATATTAACCACCTCTCTCCTCTGACTTAAATGGAAAGTCGGAGGAGAGAGGTTTGTATTTGTCCGAACACTAGATTTTGGATTTGGAAAAACTAGTTATAATATTTTTTTAAAAAAAGTTACTTGAAAAAAAATCAATAAGTTATCACATATACGAGGGATGTTCTTATAATAAACTTCATTGTTTTTTTACTCTGAAATTTTATTGCGGAAATAAATAAATTAGTAAATACAATAAATAAATTAAAAATAAATAAATAACAAATAAAAATAAATAAAAATGACATAATTCATAAAGAAGCGATTCTTAAAATTATGTGAATTATGCTACTTTTATACTTATTTAATTGGATTAAGACAATATGTAATGTCGGTCTATTCATAAATTTCTGAAATAATTTATAGTTATCTTAATAACACGCAAGAATTTGTTTTTTATTCTACATTCAACAAAAGGACATATACTGGTTTGTTCAAAAATGAATTGGATTTACGATAGAAGTTACACTTGGAGGTAAAATAACTTCTGTTCTGTCATGTAGTCGAAATGTCATTACTCTGTTTCAGCACTTTATTTAATCGAATTGCTCCCATTTTTTACCCCTTCACAATCCCTTTCATATTTATCTATTGTAATAACTTTTTCTTATACTCTATATACAATGAATACTTTTAAAAAGGTTTTTTTTTTATTTATTTATTTAATTAATTTACTTTTATCATTGAAATGTAAATTTTGGATAACGTGAGTTTTGTAACCGTGCATATTTCTTTTCATTAACTTTTGTTGTTACTTATGGAAATAGGGGTTTAATGGAATTTTTTTTTATGGAAATAGGGGTTTTGAGTTTTCATTAAATAAAGTATTGAAACACAAAGTTTCTGCATTGTTATAATTTTTCTGATGCAATCAAAATTCTCATTAAAATATATGAACAACTTAATAACTATATAAATATTATTAATATATTACAAATGTCAGTAATATGTTCTCATATTAATAAGATTCCTGATTCAATAATATTTCTTGACCTCTAATATATGTTCAATTTCAACTAATCCTAGCATTACGTTACATAACAGTTTTTGGAAACAGGTGTAATAAATTACTAATCAAATTTATTGCTCAGAAATATTTCATATCATTTAATTTTTGTGCAATCGCAACAAGAAATTATTATTAAGCTATTGAGACTTTTTAATTAAACTAATTCAATAATAAATTCAATAATTAATAAACTAATAAATTCAATTATTTTCTCCAAGCAAATTATTTTAGAATAATTCTTATAAACCACTTAAGTTTATTTAAAGTGAATAGATCTCAAGTACCCCACGTTTCCAGTTTGCTTAAAGAAATGCTGGAGATTAATTTTAAATTTTCAAACTTGAGTGGCAGCTATTTGAGAGTCTCTTATTTTTCAAAAACTACTTATTTTTCTTCTTATCTCTGCGGGGAAATTAAATATAAATTTAAGAATTAAACTATTTGATGATTACAGATAATTGTAGTGAAATAAATTAATTTTATTGTTCTATTAATGAAATAAAATCTTAAATTTATTCATTTTAAAATATTCTTAATAATACGAATTTTTTTAGAGGATATGTATCATTAATATTTTTCAAGAATTTGTTTGTACCTTCTCATTTTTCAAGTCCATTTTTTGGAAAATTCCTTTTGAAAAATTATAAGGAAAAAATAGCTACTTCAGTTCAAAAATAGGATTCGAAATTGGCTAGATATCGACAAAAACTAATTATTTTTGGCTTATAAGCAAATTAAGAATTTCTGGATAATTATTTTGGAAATAAAATGTGTTGTTTAAGGTAACCGCTTAGATCAGTATTCCAAAACAAATTTCGCTCTCTTATTTTTTTTGTTGTTGTTGTGAAAACCAATTATTAACGAAGAAAATTTGTGATAGGTTATAATTTAATGGTTTTGTTACAATACAAAATCTCCTAAAATTTACATCATTCACTTTAAATCGAATTAATCTTTCTGTTAAATGGTATTTTACGAAATGAAATGTTTAAAATTTAATTTTGAATGAAGAAGATTAGAGAACATTAAATCGTGTATCCATTTACTAGCTTGATAAGATTTATTATTCTTATGAAATGCGTAAAAATACATGTTTCAATTCAGCTTTTAAACTAAATTTAAGATGCTTTCGATTTGTATAATAGATAATGAAAATTAAACATATAGATTGACTGAGAAAATTGATTAATATATTAATATTTCTCAAAAGTTAAGGTTCTTGCTTGCAGATTTATTCTTTAAATGAGCTATTTGTAGAAAAAAAAGGTTTTTACTTTAAAAAGACATTTTGAAATTTTCTTAGAATTTAGTGTCATAAAGTTTGCCAGAATAAAATCGTTAATCCACCTTGAATTCGAATCTTCGAGATTTTAATATTTTTATATTACTCATACATAACGTTGACGATAGTCTTCATAATCAAACAGTTAAAGATGGAGCATGTAATTTAACAGATCTTGCATGTGAGACTTCACAAAGAAAATAACTACTTCAGACTTATTCTGAGGTAGAATTTAATTATACTTTTCAAGATGAAAATATTCCCAATTACCTATAAGAGATATATTCTTGATTCAAACTGTTATGTAGAATATTTACAAAAAGGCATAATACACATTGGTTCCTAATTCCGCATTGGTATGTAAAACAATAAAGATAGGTCAAATAAAGAAATGCACGGATTCCTGAAAATTTAAAAAACATCTTATTATCGTGGATGTTACAGAATAGCTGGAAAGTAATGAAATATTTCACTTACTGTGGATAATTTGGCAAATTTGATCATCTGAATATTTTCTACCTGCTGTTAGGGATAAGTTTTGATTTTTGTTTATTTTGTTTTCCTGTGATAATGCTTGCATCTCATATTGATTTTATTTAAGATACTTTTAAAATAAAATGAATCCACCTATGAACTGATTTGCTTTGCAAAATTTGTCTAATATCCATGAAAGCAAAGAAAGATCAAACAAAAAAAAATTAAATAGCATGGTTTTCTATCTTTTTTAGAGCATTAAGTCATAAATATTCAAACACACACACGAGCACAAGGAACAAAAATGAAATTTGAAAACTTCACAAATGTTTTAAAACTACAAAATTATAACTACACTGAAAATTTAATTTGATGAAATTTTTTTTTCACATGTTTCTTATATTGAAAAAAATCCTACATTATTCCTCCGAAAATAAATAAAATTAAATTCATAAGGATGACCATTATCAGCTCTAATTAAAACTTCTGACTGCACAACCAAAAATTATCAACTACTGCTATTATTCCTCGACAAAATAGGTAGTCTTGAACACATGGAGCTAACAACTAAAAATATGTTGAAAATTTAATGCATAAACTCTTCGACTCTAGGGTTTTCCGACGAATGGATGACAATGAAAATGGTGTACTAAGCTTTGAAGAATTCCAAAAAGGGCTCCATGATTCTGGTATGGACCGAAGCATGGACGGTTTTGAAATAGAGGAGCTTTTCCAAACATTTGATAAAGATAATTCAGGGTCTATAAGTTATGAAGAGTTTCTGCGAGCAGTAAGGGTAAGTAAATTGAACTGTTCTAATGTTTTTAGTGAATAAATAAATATATATCACTCCAAAATGATGCGTCAGTATCAGTGGCGTAGCTTAAGGGGGAACAAGTGGGGAAATTTGTCTCCGGAAGCAGCATCCAGAAGGGCACCAAATTGATGTTTCGAAATTTGAGAATGAAAATTTTCCATTCTTAATTGTTTCAAAATGGGAATAAAAACATTCGCATATTGAGTCCATTACTCCATCCGTATGAGGATATCTTTTCCTATGATTTTTGTCTCTTTCTAATCCTATCTGAGTTCATCCATTGCCCAGGAAAGATTGTCAGATTTGGCTTTACTAAGTGTAAAGAGAGAGAGAGAGAGAGAGGCTAAACACACAGCATACATTTTGAAGAACTAATCGATAAGTTTGCACCAGGAGAAGCTAGAAAAATTTCTCCTTGAAGTTAATAACTGCTTTTAAAGCATTATAAATCAAACTGTATTTTTCTTCCTGCTAACTTCATTTTCAGATTATTATATTATAATATCCTATGTAATGTTTCAAGTTTTTATATTTCATATTTGAAAAATATTTTAAAATAATTATATTTTCGAGCTACAATTGTCATCTGAATTATTTTATTTCGTTCTATCTTTAGAAATTTAGTGAAACCTTGAATATACACGCATAAAAGAGCTTTAAAAATTAAAACTATTTAAAATAAAAAAAACATGAATTTTTTTTCTCAAAATGCAATTACTGTAAATAATTTTTTTAAAAACATTTCTTTCCCTTTTCCATTGCATTATGGCAAACAAGAAGGGGCACGATATCTTCAGTTGTCCACAGGTGTTGAAAATCCTAGCCTAAGCCTCTGGTCATTATATTCAAATGACAATCTTCGTGATATGTTGTATTATCTTCATACGCTTCATGAAAAACGTCATTACTTTCATGACAATAAAATTTTCGAAACTCCTAAGGCATTAAATGATAACAAACGTAAAAGCTTTTACATTTAATTTCAAGATGGGGTGATAATAACATTCTCAAAACACATAAAATAAGTATATATTTTTTTATATTTCTTTAGCTCCTCCCTTTCTCTTTTGCTTTCTTCTGATTCAGACAGGCACTAATATTGCTCACGCATGTAAACTTATTTTGTTTATTTACGGTATAATTTAAAAAAGTGAAATGCTGATTGAGATATTTTTTGATATACACTGATGTTCAAAATTTAGAGAATTTTCCTATGTGGTTGATTATCTCCAGAACTTCTGTACAGATTTGATTGAAATTTGGTTTGTACATAGGGTTAATATAATAATAAAAAATAACCATTCACCAATTATACACACGCATGATCGTGCGTAATACTCATCGGAGTCTCAATGTACGAAACAGCAGTTGCAGAATAGAACAAAAGAAATGGGTTAATAGGAGGTATGGTCCTTTCGAATATATAGGCCTCGTAACATGATTTCATTTTGGAAATAAGGGAGTTTATGAGTTCCTGGGACAATTGGTCCCACTCGTTCAGCAATGCTGCTTTCAGGTCTTGGATAGTTCTCGGAAGGGGCTTGCGAATTGCAATTGCCCTCCCCAGAGCGTCCCAAGCATGCTCTAAAGGACTGAAGTCAAGAGATCTGGCTGACCAATACATCCAGCGAATATCCATACTTTCCAGAAATTCGTCAACCAGTTGAGCTCTATGTGACCTCGCGTTGTCATCCATTAAAAGGAAATCAGGACCAATTGGACCCATGAAAAGGCGGATATAGGGCTCCAAGATCTCTTCCCTATACCTCTCAAGAGTCGCAGTGTCTCTTTCAAAGACATAGAGGTATGTGCGGCCATCCAACATGATGCCTGCCCAGATCATCAAACCTCCGCTGCCGTAATGGTCAATTTCTTGGACAATGGAGGGCAGGTAGCTGATCTCTGATTCTCTCCATATGAAAGTACGGTGAAAATCCCTGGTTAGGCTAAACCGGGACTCATCAGTGAAGAGAATGGTCTCCCATTGATCCATGCTCCACTCTCTATGATCTCTGCACCATTTTAAGTGGACTCTCCACTTAAAATGGTGCCGAGGGATGCAAACAATAAGTCTTACAAATAGCCCTCTCTCATTAAGTCTTCTGAAAACGAAATTCGAGTCCCTGTGGCCGCATACAACTTATGAGAGACCTGAGAAGCTGTAGCCTCCCTGTTACACCTCGCCATAATGGACAAATGGCGATCTTCTCCGGCCGTCAATGCTCTTGGACGACCTTGCCAGGCTTTCTCTTGACAAATCCGGTACCTTTAAACTGTTTCCATAAGTTGGACACGACGCTGGGCGTTTAATCGAATTCTCTGCAAATCTGGATTTGAGACTGGCCTGCTTCTAGCCTACCTACAATTCACCACCTCATTCCATCATCTAAACGTTGACGGTTACACATTTTTACTGTTTGAATTTTAATTTAAACGATTGCTACAAAAAAAAAAAAAAAAAAAAAAAACAAGAAATTCGGCGAAATGTACCTTGCAGAAGCTGACGAAATGCGGATTTTTTGGCACGCCCTTATAAATCATTTTCGACTAGTTTCCCCCGTATAACCTTCCGTGACTAAATACAAGATTTGCATTTTTGTTTCGAAACAGTATTTTCCGTTTCGTTCAATTCTCTTCCTTGAAATTCGACTTAAGGCAAATTCTCTTAATTTTGAACACCAAGTGTAACATCAATCAATAACTCCCAAGACTAACCAGAGATGGCGTATTGAAATGAAACCAGTAACCAGGTCTTTTCTAGGTATAACTGGCGAAACGTGTCAAAATTTTAAGTCGATCGGACCAGAAACAGCTGAGTTATCGAGGTTGGAGTAAAGTCGTTTGTAGTTTTGATTTAAAAAATGGAAAAAGAAACCGAGTTCGTGTTCTGATAAAACATTGTTTTTTACTGGGTAAAAACACCGTGCAAACGAAACAATGGATTGAAAAATGTTACCCGGACTCTTGTCATCCAACCCAGCTGCAATTTGTCGGTGGTTTGCCGAGTTTAAACGTGGTCGTACCGACACAAATGACGCCGGAACGCTCAGGTAGACCTGTGGAAGCCGTTACACCGGAAAATGTGGTGAAGTGACAAAGTATAATGAAGATCGTAAAATTAGGCTCTCCATTATGAGATTGCTGAAAATGATGACACAGATATCATATGGAAATTATTTACTATCCTTCATGAAAATTGAGCATGAAAAGGTTTTTCCAAGTAGGGTGCCGCGATTGCTTTCAGTGAACAAAGCAACAATAGGTCGATGATTCAACTGTTTATCGCTATTTACTCGCAATAAAAAAGATTTCTTGCGGGGAAAAAAAGAAAAAAAAAAAAGATTTGGAAAAGCGTTGGAACGGTTATCACCCTAAGGTGATTAACTCTGAGTGTTATGTTGATGAATAAAAAAATTTTGCAAAAAAAATGTTGTTTTCAATGTTAGACTCGAGTTATTGATCGATCATATATATATATATATATATATATATATATATATATATATAAAAGTTTAAAAGCTTGAATGTTTTATTACGAGTTTACTAGAAATTGTTTGAATGTTTTATTACGAGTTTACCTTGAAGATTCAGAATCCGCCACAAATACTGAGGAGCTGAAAGTCCATTGTGGAATGGTAGAAAATCATCTGCTAAGGCCTGATAATCCATTATGATATAATCACTTGAAAATCCCTCTTTTACACATAATAATTACTTTCCCGG
This sequence comes from Nephila pilipes, assembly GCA_019974015.1. NCBI lineage: Eukaryota > Metazoa > Arthropoda > Arachnida > Araneae > Nephilidae > Nephila > Nephila pilipes. Next base: position 232,860 of record BMAW01013201.1, read on the forward strand.
ACTTACTCGTATAGAAACGTCTTATACCGTTACATTATACAACACTCGCTATTCTAACTTTTTCAAATATATTATTACTTTTTATGAAAACAAGAATTCCTTACTTTAATAAATATGCAAATAGTAGGTCATCAATAATACAAATGTCATGTACCTTTTTTTCTTTTATTTTAGCCAAAGATGTCCGCAAGTCGCTTAAAGATTGTGGAGAAAGCTTTCAATAAACTTGACAGAACAGGAGACGGTATTGTTACTTATCATGATTTAAAAGATGTCTACAATGTTCGATACCATCCTTTCTATCAGAATGGACAGTTATCTGAAAAGGAACTATTTTTAAGATTTTTAGCTAATTTTGAAGTTGCTGGCAATCCAGACGGAATCGTAAGTCTTGTGTTTATTTCAGAACTTTTGTTTTTACATTCAATTGTTTAGATCAATTGTTTACGTTCTGTTTTTAAGCGTCAGTAGTAGCGCAAATTGTGGGATAGCTTTCATTATTACTATCATTATTTTATAAATATTTAATTACTTTTATGATTTGTGATGTCGTTGAGAGCCTTTGAAATAAAACATAATGCTTTTTTAGAATATTTTTATTGTGATTGATTTTAATATGATTTTTTACTTATACAATTTTTAACATGATACTTTACTTATACAAGGGGGAAAAATGTTGGTTTTACATTAATTTAAAAATTCTAGAGAATGGTAACTACAAGAATAATTAAAACAAAAAAAATATTGAACGAAGTGATGCAAAAGTTACTTTGCGACGTATTTTCTTCTTAACTTATATAATTGAGTATAAAAATTGTTTTGTTTAGATCGAAAAAAAGAGTGGTTTTTTTTTGGCATTTTTAAAATTAACAATGAAAAACAATACCCGATTCCCGTAATTTGTTTCATAGATCCAGGCTCTTTCCAACACATTTTGCTTGACCACTTGAAGTATATCTCTCGTTATTACAGTTATCTCTTGTCTAATGTTATTCTTTAACTGTCCTAAGGTCTCTGCGATAAACTTTTTTTTTTCTGAAGATTTCGAGGATGCCTCTTGGACATTATTGATTCTTTGGTAAGCTCCCTGTCTGGGGTTACGTATTGATGATTTTTCAAAGAACTGCTGCACAATTTTGACATATTGCTACATATTAAACAAATCATGAGCTGTATTTTGACCTAAGACAAAGTAGATCAAGACTTGTTGCAGCACTATAGCACCATATCATTTTAAAATTGGAAAGTAACTTTTGCGCCACTCTAAATTTAAAATTTAATTTGCATAATTGAGGGACCAGATGTAAAAACAAGATTAAGTCCAAATTTTTGAAAGGGTTTTTTTTTTGTTGCATTTTCCCTCTGTTGAATATAACTGTTTCAATTGTTGCAAGAAATGGGTACGAATGTAACATCAGTCCTCACTTTTGTGGCAAATATGAGAAAAGAATATCACATGGTGCTTTCTTTATTCTCGTCCCCCTCTTCTCAATAATTTGTCTGGTCTTAACCTGGTTTTCACACCGTACTCTTTAATTTCTGTTTTATTTTTGTTATTTATAACAACTTAAAAACAGTTGCTTAAAATGTACAGAAATAAAAAATGAAACGCTTGTCTTTCTTACCTCATGTTGAGTTTCGGTGGAGATCGCTTAACTTTGGTTATTTGGGTGGTTTGATTTGATTTTCGATGGGTCTGAAGACAGATGAGCTGCCCCCCCAAGCTACCCTACCTTGCCTGGGGGGGGACTTGGAGCCTCATCAGATTTAAAGTGCATCAGACCCGCTACACGATGGTGATAATGACCCCTCCATTGCATCAGCCGCACTCTGCTCTCGTTGGACAAGTTGTGTTGAATAAATAGACAAAACATTGCCATTAAAATTTTTTGGGGATAAATTTTAGAAAAAAAGAGATTACATTTCCATAAATGGAATATTAGTGCGAAAAGCATGTCTCCTGAATCAACGGTAGAAAGGACGATGAATAAGAAAACCTGCGCTTTATGCTTTCCATTACAGCTCCGTATAGCGACTCACGGCTTACTCTCCGCCTATGCAGTGTACGGTGAAAATTGCTTATTTTGATGTTTTCTATCAACCCTTAAATCTTTTACCCATGAGTTTCTATACGTCCTGTATTTAAGCCAAATCATCCTCAGTTAAATGAAACTTGCATTTTATTCAGATTTCTGAGAAATTCACTCAACAGTATGACAGAATTTTCGATTAACCTCCCAAAGATATTCTGTGTGTTACATTAATACATTTATGAAAGTATTGACTTTTCTTTCAAGAAAAAGTTTAAAGGTCTCAATGCTTTTTTGAGCTACTGTGTAACTTTTTTTTTTTTTTTATGTCTACACCAATTCGTAATTTCAGATGTTCACATAATACTTGTTATGTTGAAGCTCACTTTGAACAGTTCTCGATCAATATGGGGTTGTTATAAATTTCTTTGACTTTTTCAAATAATTTCTTTAGTCGAAACCTTGAAATTTTTTTCAAGTTAATATAAAAAAAAAAAAATTTCAGTTATACGAACAATTTCTTGATATTTTCTCTCAAACTTGAGTACCTAACTCAATACAATTTTGATGCTCAGTTTTGTACTGTTTCTGATATATTTATTGCCTGAGCTAAAAATTCAAATAAATTTTTATCCTTATATTCATCCTAATATACAAGTACAAATATACAACTTTAACATCTTTTAAATTGTAAATCTTACACTTTTGATTCCACTGTGATAAATCCTTCTATTTGAAATCTATAAGTACGAGGTATAGCTATTAAATAGCAAGACTGACATTGCTACAAACAAATTGGTATTCCTGTAACCTTCGTTCGCATTAGAATGAATTTTTTTTTGTTTCGCTGGAAAAATAAGTGAGCAACGAGTCGTTGCGAAATTTCATATGTGAAACTTGGAAAAACTGCTAATAAAACTTATAATTTATTGAAAAAAGTGTACAGTAATGAATATTTATCGCGCGCACGTGTTTTTGAGTAGTTTAAAAGCATTTTCAAAGATGGGCCAGAAGACGTTAAAGATTATTCACACGCGAGTCGCCCTAGGAATTGACAAAGAATCCGTACCGCAAATTTTTTTTTTACCAAGACAATGCACAGGATCATTCCATATTGCATGTCAATAGGTTTCTAGCCAAGTACAGCATCCCACTGCTAGACAATCCGTTTTGTTCACCGGATCTTGAGCCATGCAACTTCTATCGGTTTCTCCATAGTGAAATCTGCATTAAAAGATAAAATAAAGGTAAATATGTATGAAATGAAAATAAAATATTTTACAGTGTCAGTCTCATTATTTAATAGCCACGCCTATTATATTTAATATTCTAGTTCTTTGCTTTTGAATAATTAAAAAATGATTGATGAAACATTGATTTTTTTTTTCTAGTTGAACGCTGAATGTCTTAATGATTTTCAACATTGCTTTTTGTTGGAAGTTAATTGGATTTTTCTGGAATTTCTTATTTATTTATGGTGGAACTACTTCTAATATAGATGCGAGTGATTAATTTAATTAAACAATTCTTTACGCATACAAGTACATCAAATATATATTTTAATTAATGGTGAATTGCTTGATCCATATGTTGGAAAATTGTTTTATTCTCCATCTGTTGGTGCTGTCAGTTTGAAATATTTGTATGTAAATATCTTATTTTTTCCAGGTAACACAAGAAGAATTCATTGATTACTATACAGGAGTGAGCGCTAGTATAGATGAAGATGCCTATTTTGATCTAATGGTGCGCCTTGCTTGGAAACTTTGAACGCTAATAATATTGAATGCGTACATGTTTGTGATGCGTTTTGGAAAATGCGACAAAAAGTCTGACATATGGTCGTATTTTATCATAGAAGAAAAATAATTCTTTTGAATTACGCAACTTAAAAACAAAATGTATTTCTACTTTAACAAACGCATTAAAACTTTTTGACTATACACAGATATAAAAAGTTTCCCATAAATGGATCCAAACTGTTTGTGCATCGTCCAAGATTCATTGTAATATCAAAAACCTCATTTATAACGTCCAAGAACAGAATATAATTTCCCGCATACATAAAGAATATATTATGGTTGCCTACAGTTTTATTGAAGTATATCATATTGCTTATGCATAATGAGAGACTATTTGCGCTTCTTGTTGTATAATTGTGCTTTTCGAACCACTATTAGAGTCCATACATCAGTCTGAGAGATTCTTCAGCAGTTTCTTTTTCATAAAAAATAAATGTTGTACCATGAATTATGTCTAATTGCATTTAACTGAAAGTTTTTAGTATTTTTCAAAGAAATATTTTTTTCTTAGATTTTATTTCATGTATGAATGGTTTTTCTTGAAGAATAAAAATATATATTATTCTGCACATGTATTGGACTTAGCGTACTTTTTTTACTGATGAAATCCATTTTTTGAATTCTTGGTGTCAAATCTAGAGTTGAATATGGTAAATTCCATGATTAAAAATGAGAATATAAAAGGTAAGGCCTTCATAGAATTTAATCGTATTAAATGCAGTAAAGTAAAAATAGGGGGAAAGCAAAATTTTAACTGCAAAGATAATCAGATACATTGATAATTCGTTTTAAAAAGAGAGAGAGTTATTTAACAGATATGGTCTTTCAGAAGCACAAATGATTAAACATATGATAATTGAAGAAAGATCTATCTAAAATCGTACATCGTATTTTGTGCTAAAACATTATACATACTGCTATTTCAAAGATGCCTAGAAACAATATTCACTTAAGAGAGATTAGATTTGAAATATATTCAATGCAATTTCAAAGCATTTCGGGATTAATTTAAAATAATGTGTAATATCTATTAAATTTAATTATATAATATTTTCATTAAAAAATTTATTTTTAAATACAAATTGCAAAAAAAAAAAAAAAAAAGAAAAAAAGAAAACCTCCCGAATTTAACAAAATGAGGACGTTAATTTTGTCTGTTTTTTTATAATTTGGATAGACACACAAGCTAAAAGAGTATGAAATTCTTCTTTAATATTTGAATTTTTGTGTATGTTTTATGAGTGCATTAAGTATGGGTTTCAGATTTTTAACAAAGATGTAAGATAATATTTATGATTTATTTAATCGTTTTCTTTCTGTAGATTAAAACGTTATCTTCATCAATAGTAGATGATATAATGAAGAATGAATTAGTAAAGTTTAACAACTAAGGATTTTTTAAAAAAAGCGAAGGAGACGAAAAGTAAAGATTACAGAAATAAACAAAAAAGCAATTTATAAGAACTGAAAATGCGTGAGGATCTATGCATAACACATAACACCATCTAATGAAGATAGGTTTTCAAAGCAATAAAGAAATTAATTGGATAACTTGAACAAAAAAGTGAATTGAAGAGAGAGCTATAATGTATTGATAAATCAACAAAAATGTGATGTTTTTTAAACATATGGTACAAAACATACACACACAAACAAGATTAGAAATACACAAACTGGGAATGGAATTTGTTGTAAAGAGATCTATACATATTTTATTGATTAAGGTAGTGAATATTCAGCACATCTACTGCCTGCTTTTACACACATTTGTATGCAAGAAAGAATTAGATGATATGGATGACTTGACTATTATAATCACGTAAAAGGGATCATTTACATATGAAACAGAGTAATACTTATATGCAAATGAAAACACTCAATATTCAGTTTGCTTTATTCATTCTGTTCAAATATCGTAGTGCACTATTTCAGTCCTTTTGCTTCTTTTTTTGTATTTCTGACAAATTTGGAGAAACAATACATTTTTTACATCATACACATAGGCTATTGTCAGTCATACATAAAAGTAAGCATAAATCAAATACACCAGAGTTTTAAGTAAACTGGAATTATATTCGCTTAAAAATATTTGTGGGTTTATGATAAGAATTGGACTCCATTTGTGGTAAAAGCACTCAAATCTATGCATGAGTTTTCCCTAAATATTTGATTTTAGAGTGAGTATAAGTAAAATTTGTAATTCAATGTATGAGTTACCTAATTCTGCTTCAGAGTTTTTCCTTTAATCCCCTTTTTCAATCAATAATAAATTAAAGAATATTTTTAATTTTTTTTTAAATAATGCTATTCGCAAAATAATTTTTACTTCATCAAAAAGTTTTGATGAGAGAATTTAACTTTTTTAGTCGATGCGTTCGGAAAATTAGTAAAAAGTTTAAGTTATGTACATGTTAATAAACATTCACCTCACGAAAAGAGAGAAATTCAGATATCCTAAATATAAAAGCTACTTAAAATTATATACACAGTTTTCTGAATTTTTTTGAAAAGTATCTAGAAAACGATGGTTATTATCAAGCAGGTGGAAAACTGAGCTAAGAAACGTTAAACTTTTTACTTTTTTTGCTTATGATGTAATTACCCTTTTGCGAGACAGCTGGCGGCTGGCGCTCAGGAAACTGTTCCCAGACAGCTGCTTTCGTATTCAAGAAATCGTCTAAGAAGAAATTACAGTTTAGAGAAGAATATTTATGAAGTAAACTTTTTTATCGTTAGATAGCATTGTATTTATATTTTTACCTCTGTATGTTCAAAAAATAAACGATTTTATTGAAGGCAATTCTTTAATCAGAAACCCTCCAAATCTATCATATCTTTCAGTAATGAGCTGCTTCTTTAAAACAGAATAAACTATTGATTTTAAAGTTATTAATTTAAATTTAAATTTGATGAAATTTTTTTAAATGAATTAACGAGTTATATCGTTTAAATCTTAAAAACATTCGATTACTTCTTTCGACGTACAGTCTACCCATAAAATAAGAATTTATTGTATTGCACTGAGTCCCATTTTTATATATTTCGTTAGAAAAATTTTCCTAAAATTCCTTTCACAAGTAATGTATCCTAGTTGAAAATTAAGATTTCATATAATTAATGTTACTTTTATGTATAAACAGTTAATATCAACATACAACTATTCTATTCCTATGAGGAAAGACATTTCTGAGTACAACAAAAATGGTCAATATTTATATTCGAATGCGTAGCAAAAGAACATTTCTTAGTTTTATGGAGGGGAAAAAACATTGCACTTCTATTTTCAAATATGGTACATGGGGGAAATTTTGAAAGTCAAAAGACATTTTGCAGTAACATTTGATTTCCTTTTATTCACGATGCTATTATATTTTGTGGTTTTATTTTACACATTCTCAAAAATACTTTCTAACATAAATTAAATATTGAAAAAAAACATCGAAGAATTAACGATTTTTTGAGATATTAAATTATAAGAGCTAAAATATTTTCCCTTTTAAGCTAAATCGAATAACTGAAATACAACAAAAAATAACAAAGAGGTTAATTTTAAGCATTTATATCAAGTGATGGTGCCCATTAAATGAATTGAGTATTTTGCATTTTTTGGCATTATTGTGCACATCAGTTGTATAATATGCGTTAAATACTAATACAATATTAAACTGAGGTTAATGTTTACTAAAACATCAATATTAAGTACTAACTTTATGATATTGTTAATTTTTTGTGTGAATTTCTTAAGTAGCAAAATTCCTTCATACCAAAACAGCTTCATAAATGATAGTATACAAATGTAGAGCTTAGAGAGACTGATATATATATACCGATACCATAAATTTAAAAGTTTATCTCAAGAAGCAGTTTAGTGTAAAAAAAGGGAAAAGGGAGCTTTAGACTGAATCTAATTATTTCACAGTGTGATGCATTTTAAGATAAAAAATAAGTGGAAAACTACAACAATCTTTTTATTACATGTTTCATTCCAGTACTTCGAGATTTATTTTATTTCTAATATACATTGGTTCGTAGATTTGGTAGGTGTCTCTCATAGGGATCTTTCATCAAACTCTTTCCAGTTATTGAATTAGATCAGAGAGATCCTGAGATAGCCAAAGATCCTGAGTGCTCGCTCATCTGACGTGAAACGCTCACTATTAAGGAGAAATCTGGTGTTCTGGCCGGCCAGGGAAAATTTTGACAAACACTAAGACAATCAGTAGAAATAAGTATTGTGGATTGTCCAGCTATCATGTTGAAATGTAAGCGTTAGGTGTTTTGAAAAGGTCAGCATAACGTGGAGTGGAATATTATCTACGTAAAGTTATGCTGCAAAGGGTCAATGATGACAACCAAAAGGATCCGGTTATCTAATGAAATGGAATCTCAGACCTAAATTACCAGCTGTCGAGTTCTGTAATCTGTAGTGCACAGAGTGTGGCTGAAATAACATTTAGTTAATATAAAATGGTATGGTAAATTTTTAATTATTACTAAAGAATAACCAAAAAAATTCGGACAAAATTTATTCTGCCTATTAATTGATCTTTGTGTAAATAATATTGAAAAAATTACAGCTAATAATGTCGAGTGCTTTATTTCAGGCAGCCGTTGATTGAAGAACCCCGCAGTATTGTCGTTTTAAATATTACTAAAAATAATCGAGTTGGAAATTTTATTTTTATTTATTATTATTAACACTTCTCTACGTAGTCACAATCCAGAGTTATACATTTCTTGGCCTTTTGAAGGACGTCATTTTAGGATTTAGCAGAAGAAATTCTATCTTCTCCATAGAGAGGATAACTTCAATCTACGGCTTCCTGAAACTAAACAAATCAACATTAACATCTGTAATTTACAATTGTGTTCATAAGAATCAATTAATGTGCAGAATAAATGTTATCGAAATATCTCAATTATTTCTGAGTAATAATTAGAACTTTACGATACCTCTCGTAATTATGAGGTCCGTCACTAAAAGCCCGCGTGTTGCCTATAAGTGCGATGCAAACAGACAATCAATCAATTAAATATGTTAATATTGTTTTCAATGCTCATTGAAAGTACACATGCATTGCTTTATATTACATGATAGCTGACTATTTTCCCATTTATTTAAAAAAAAACAGATAATTTAAAAAAAAAATTACGATAACAGTGTTGAAATAAGTTTATGAATTATAAATGCTATTTGAGCGAAGATTTAAAATAAATTTAGAAGTGTGCATTTAAATGATATCCCACTATATATTGCGTGTATACAGGCAATACGCAATATACTGAAATGCATACCACTTTATGCATACATATAACTGATATATAAATTGTATTATGCCTCCATGTTTAGTCAAATCCAAGTATTGAAAAATAGTTTAAAAAAGAGAAGAATAAAAGAATCTGAATATGTGGTTGTACGAGGGATGCTCCAAAAGTAAGTTTCGTCATGTTTTTGAAAGAGCAGATAGTACACCAGGGAAAAAAAAACCTGCCACAAGAATCCTCACCCGTTGCGGTTTCAACGACGGACGTAGCGTCAGCGGAGGAGGAATGACGCATGCACGGAGCGACGAAGAAAAGAGAGTAGCTCCACACCAGCGTGCCCGAGGTTATTCGAGTGCAAATCACGATGGCAAACAGACGTGTACTGACAACGTGATTGGCAATGGAAGTACGTGTTATTATCCAGTATGAATGGGCACGAGGGACTAATCATCAATGAATGACTACAGACTTGATTGGTGAACAGGTAATAGTGTCTTCAACTGGTTGGACGCTGGTGCTGCATGTTCCGGAAAGGAAGACAGACTGTGGATGATGGAAGTCGAAGTGGGCGTCCCTCCACATCCACGAATGAGAACAACATTGCTAGAGTACAGGACATCGTGTTCGCGGACAGGATCATAAAGGTGTCAGATGTGGGCCCACATTACGTATCGATAGCACTCAGGCCCATCCAAAACAATGCTGAGGTTGAACAGGCTGTGCGACAATTCCTCGCATCGCAGGACACCAAGTTTTACCAGTGTGGTTTCTTTAGGCTGATAGCCCACTACGACAAATGTCTCAATGTCAATTGCGAATATGTCGAAAAATAGTGCATAAGTGTATATTTCATGATGACATGGTTTATTTATTTATTTTTGGCAATTGAGTTTTCGTGTGAGTAAAAAAATGACGAATACATTAAAGTACATAAATGCTAAATATAATATACGCAGTTTAAAGAGAGAAGAAACGTTAGCTTCATTGCTATGATGGAATATGTAATAAATCCTTGTTTTGATTTATGAGTTCAATATGGCAGAATGCATTTCAAAGAATTATAAAAGAGAGACGCCTGTAATCTCACAGTTTTTTCTTAGTAATAGATCTTAAGATTATTGCTTTGTTAGGACATACAAATATTTGTGCAGCAATTATACAATAAGAGGCTAATACTTTTAATTTTTTGCTACAGAATGGTGACATTTACATCACTCTTGCCTTCCTCATTGCTTCATTATTTTATTTGCTTCTGTCTTATATCGATAACATTTGAGCTTAATTATGATCCCCAATGTAGCAGTAGGCCTTCAGGTCATACTTTGAAAAAAAAAAAGGATAATAATAAAAATGACAATAATACACTCATTTCTCTGCAGTGCAAACAAAAACTTGACAATTTTGAAAAAATATCAAAATGAAAGAAAAGGAAATTCAAATTTCTATTCAATATAAAGATCAGGTTAATTTTCTCCGGTTTTATTATTTAAGCTCCAGATATTTTCAGATATATTTTTTATTATTTGCACTATATATATATATATATATATATATATATATATATATATATATTGGTGTGTGTGCACACAAACACACACTCTCTCACACTCACACTCTCTCTCACACACACGCACAATCTGGCCATTAAAATTGCAACACCATGAAGGAAAGCAAATACCAAAAAAATATTTATTGTCTTGCTTTATTGTTTTGTTTTTGTAGATGTGGAAAATACAAAAGACAAAGGGTACTCTTTTAAATTGATCACCCTGTATAAGTTACCATTTATTGACATGAATAAAAAGTATAAATTTATTCATGCACAATTTTATTTTAATATTTATTCATATAATATTATATAAAATATTTCTTATTCCATCATTTATTTTATTAAAATCAACAAGTTATTTTTTACTTTTGATAGTAGATTTATACTTATTTCGGGCAAAAACAATTCTTTGTTTATTATTTATATAATTTAGTGTGAATATACACTGTTGGCCTATAAAATTGCAATACCATGAAGGAAAGCTAACGCCAGAAATATATTTATTGCACGTAAACAGTATGGTATACAGACAAAATGATTAAATTTGCTAGCAGTTTGGTGGTTTACAGGGGTTCGATATTAGTAGAAACAGCTACCACCCTTGGCAACTAAAACTGCCCTTACCCGGTTAGGCATGAAGTCGAATGGGCTTGGATGACAGAAATGGGCAACTCATTCCATGCTGTTTTACGTCTATGCCCCACTTCATTAACCGTATTAGCTGGAGAGGGGTGGCAGGCCAGGGCAACAGACGAATACCCTGTGTATCGAGGAAGGTCAGACCACGATGTGCAACATGTGGTCTTGCGTTATCTTGCTGGAAGATAGCGTTTGGTAGGCTTCGAAGATAGGACACAACCACTGGACGTAAGATGTCAGAAATATACCGATCTACATTCAAATTACTGTAGATCCGAACTAGAGATTACGTGTCATGTACCCGATGGCTGCCCAGATCATCACAACAGGTGCATGGCTCCTATACCGATATCGAATGCAAGCAGGCGTCGAGCGTCCTCGGAGCCGAGATACACGTTTAAGGCCATCAGAATACTGCATGCAGAACCGAAACTCGTCTGAAAAGACGACATTGTGCCACTCCTAAATGCAGCTTTGTCATTCGGCGCACCAGAGTCACCAACTCTCTATTTGCTGCATTGTCAAGGGAAGCCGAAGTATTGCTTACCGTCCTGACAGTCCACTCTGCAAACATCGTCGCACCGTACAAGAGGATATTGGGCGTGCTGCAAACGTACCCATTTCCTGACTAGTGGTCCGTGATGTGGTTGTACGGATTTGCAAGGCTGACCTCACAATATGTCTGTCCTCTTGGCCGTTAGTCATGGGAGGGTGTGGATGTCGTTTAGTATGACCCTTAGCAACCCATTGATTCCATATTCTCATGACAATGGTTGGGTTGCGACCAGTGAGACGGGCAATATATCATGGAACGATCCTGCCTCTATCGAATTCCGACACTTGCTGGTTAGCATTTCTACTTCTCATTCGAGACATAACACGATATTCTGAGCAAACTCCGACCTTACTAAGCGCTTTCCGAATGAGAAATCAACTGCACAACTTTTCTTTCATGCAGTGCTTCAGCTGTCATTTCTCCTTCCTGCGTCGTCTAAATGCGCTGAAATACTAATCATTTTCTTAGTCTAACCCCATATTCTCTTCATGTGATTTTGACGATCGTCAGATCATTCGTTCCTGGTGTTTTAATTTTAATGGCCAGCAGTGAATATATATATATATATATATATATATATATATATATATATATATATATATAAACTGCTGTTTGTAGAAAATGCAACACCATGAAGGAATCATCAGAATCAAATGAAATTCGCAGCAAATGTCAATTATAGGATATTATGCAAATTAATAAAGTTTCAGAGCCATTGCGCGTGCGCGGCGCGCGCAGCGCCCTCTGAATTGATGCTGAAAGCGTATAAATAAAGTGCTGTAGCGGGACGTTGAAAAAAGTTTATGATTATTTGTTAGTGGCAAACGTTTAGTGAGACCTGAGTATGCCTCCACGACGGAAGAATAAGAAATTCAAGCAACTTACGGAGTTTGAACGAGGGAGGATAATCGGCCTTCGAGAAGGAGGATTTTCCTATCGCGCAATAGCAGCTCGTATGCAGCGGAACAGTTCCACAGTGATGCGAGTTTGGAAGCAGTGGACCGACGAGCACCGAACAACTCGAAAAACAGGCACTGGACGACAGAAGGTGACGTCAGAGCGCGATGATCGACACCTGCTCCGCATGGCGGTGAATGATCGCACAGCTTCCTCCAGGCAGCTGGCAGCACGTTGGTCTACTGCTACAGGTGTACAATTGTCGGCTTCGTCAATTCGTCGTCGTCTGCTGCGCCGTGGATTGCGTGCAAGGGTGCCTTTATACAGGATTCCCCTCACGGCGAATCATCGACGGCTGCGTCGGCAGTGGGCTCTTGAGCACAGAGACAGGCGAGCTGATTGGCACCAAGTTGTCTTTTCAGATGAATCACGCTTCAATTTGTGGACCCATGATGGCCGTGTTCGTGTTAGACGTTATGCCGGTCAACGCTGCCTTCCTGAGTGTATTATTGAACGACATAGTGGTCGAACACCCGGAGTTATGGTCTGGGGTGCGATTTCGTATCATGGACGATCCAATTTGATACGAATTGAGGGTAATCTCAATAGCAACAGGTACGTCCGTGAAGTGCTACAGCCCGAAGTCGTTCCTTTCCTTCAAGGCATCCCTGGAGCTATCTTTCAGCAGGATAATGCACGCCCACATGTTGCGCGGACTGTTCGAGACTTCTGTTCAGCACAACGCATGCAACTTCTTCCTTGGCCTGCTTATTCACCGGATATGTCGCCTATTGAGCACGTGTGGGATATGGTTGGTCGGCGTCTCGCTCGTGATCCGCGTCCTGCAGTTTCCAAAGACGAACTTTGGTTGCGCATACAAGCGATATGGAATTCTCTTCCTCAAACAGATATTCAACATCTGTTTGACTCCATGCCACGTCGTATAGCAGCACTTATTGCAGCGCATGGTGGCTGCACCAAATACTGATTTCGGACGCTTAATTTGTTTCTTTTGTTTTGAAAATTTCATCATTTATTTGTATCAGTACAAGTCGTTTCTGCATTAAATTTCATTTGATTCTGATGATTCTTTCATGGTGTTGCATTTTCTACAAACAGCAGTATATATATATATATATATATAAGTTATTTAGTTTCCTTAGTGAAAAATAGTAAACGAAATACAACTAAATCATAGTACTCGATTTTTTTTTATCGTTTCTTTTAAAAGAACAAGGCAATCTTTTATATTTCTTGTCATATTCTGTTAGTATTTGTAAATTTTTTTCAATTCGACTGATAGTCGAGTGTTCAGGACGGGGCGTTTTTTCAGGCGAATCGTGCGTTTGAGTCATGATGCATCTAAAGACCCGCAATATATTGGGGTAGATGGCATGTCAAATCTGCCGAAGCTCTAAGTTTTTTCATTGTCGTGGTGGGGAAGTTTAGAAGGGGTATCAGCTCACCTGACCTTCTCAACACTTGAAAGAGGCTCAAAATTACGAGGTCTGTTGCCAATAGTCCTCGTGTTTCTTTTAAGTGCTACGTTAATAAGCAATCAATATAATAATTTGATTTCGTTCGAATTCATTTTAGAGGCAGTAATTTGATCTTTTTTTAGATGAAACATCGCCATTATAGTCCATTCTTGGGGAAATTTTTTTTTAATTTGCACTATTTGATTATCATAAAGCCATATTTTTTGCAGTACAACTAACGCAATGTCAACATAATTATATGAATCAGATACACATAATAAGAAATTAGGTAATCCAAAGTAATAAGAAAGTACATTGAGAAATTCTATAAGAAAATGAATCCCTAATTAGAAGACAGTATTAAACCAGAATCATTTTTTATATTTTCTGTTTTTTCAATTGTTTGTGTAAATGCTTATTTGTTTGACGAATATACGAGAACAACTAAATAAAATAAAAACTCACATGTTACTGCTATTATAATACGAATGACGCCTCTTTCTGAACAGTTTGGACTATAATACTCAATGAGATGAAGTCTTAAAAAAAATCTAAATAAAAAGTGTTTTTACCCCTGAAGAGTAAAATGTAATTATTTTTTAATTTGGAAAATGAATAAAACACAATGAAAAAAAATAATTATTAAACTTGATATTATATAAACAATTACACAATGGTACTCTGTGCGCATTTATTTATATGATTGATTTCTCATTACTTTGGACATAACAATTTTGTTTACTTGTGAAAAGAAACAGTATGAACATAGTTGTATCAGTGTGTGATGTAAATAAAACTATGTTTATATTACTTTCTCCAGAAAAACGAAATATTACAATCTTCAGTCTCAAACCTCCAATGGAATAAAAAAAATTTAAAATTTACATATAATTTTCTACAGCAAATTTTATTTGAAAGTTGGTTGAATTACTAACTCTTGCCAAGTATTGAAGTTAGAGCGCCATCTATATTGAAGAAAAAGAACTTAAACCTATGTTTGTTACGAAATTAAAAAAACAATAAATAAATCATAGTAAAGTAACTTATACAACATTATAGTTACAAAAAGAGAAAACTAAGTAATAAGTAAGTGAAGTAAGTAAGTAATTGCAATTCCATGTTTATATTAAGTGCGAAACTTATAAGTTAATTTTATTTCTATTAAAATACAAAGGTAACCTGTATAGAAAATTACAATTTGTTTCAAAACATCTGACTGTTTATATATTTAAATGAATACTTATCTAAGATCTGAAAAAAATGTCGATTCAGTAAATTATACAATTTTTTTACTCAACTATAATATTTGTTTTCAGCAACTTCATGAGAAATGTGGTTCTTGATAATAATGAAAGCAGCAGTAATATCTTATCGATAAATTATTAAAAAATACTGCATGCAAGATGCATCATTATAGGTCATCAAAAAATTATTCTCAAAATAACTTTTATTAAATACAAAACCATGCGCATCGAAAATTATTCAGAATGAGCGAATATTGATATTACAGACAGGAATAATTTCATTAAAATATTTTAACAGGTTGCCTTATGTAGATGAAAAACCAGAAATAATAACAAATATCGAAATTTTCTACATGAGAACAATTAGCTGTTTAGAATTTTTTTAAAATAAATAATACATACTCCTGTAAATAAAATTGAATTTGAGATTAAAGAATCACCCACTAGATGACACTACAAGCTTTACCATTTAAGATGCCTTTTGTAATTTTTCGTTAGAAGTATACCTAACAATATTGGTTAGAAAATAAGTGTTATGTGGGGGAACATTATGTAATTAATATTTTTTTATTCTAATATTTTATGGATGTTATTAACAAGCTTAATTTTTGATTAAGAGATGGACATTTTACATTATAAGAGAAATTTGCTATTGATTTTTGTTCCTCACTAGATGGCCCCACAATCTTTATAGGAGTCTACCTAGAACTCTATATGCGATGTAAAATTAAAACGATTTTGCATTTAAGAACTGAAAATAATTTAACTAAATTTATGTTTGTAATTTTGTTTATATTATATGCAATTAACAAGACTTAAAAATAAATTTCCACAGATCCACAATTGCGCTATTTTGTCGAATTTAATTTACTTTTTCATTAATGTAGTTGATACCTTTTGAATTAACGCGTCGTCCTAGAAAAACACTATCTATTGGCAACGGACCTTGTTATTTCGAGTCTGGCCCTCTACTCTCTTTACTCCCACTCTGTCCCAATTCCATTTAAGATGAAGTAGACCAAATAATTCAGGTCAACGAGTCCTCAGTGAGATAAGGACTCGAGCTTGTGATTCGACTTCTACAACATCTCGCCAGCCACGAAACTAATGACCATGCTCCCTCGGCTACGACGACTCTAATTTTTTTTTTCTCCCAATAATAGCACTGTTAATCGAAAACATCAGCTATATACGAAAATAACTTGTTTTTAAAACAATCCTAGTCAGTTAAATGACACTTGTAAAAAAAAAAAAACGAATTTTATTACATAATTTTACAAATAATTTTCAAGACCACATTGTAGGTAAGATCGAAGTTATTTCTTGTGGTCCAGGAAGCTTTCGACTCGTTTAGTTCTTTCAGAATTTTATAATAAGTTTAGTTGTAAAATAATGTTTGAAAAATCGGAGAGGGGGGGGATCTACTTTTTCTCTGAAAGGTTTTTAGGCTTTTATTTATTGAGTTTTATGGAAAATACATATCTGATTTCAGAAACTCTTAACTGATTACGGTGAACAGTTTATACTTAGACACATAATGTTTATACTATCGGTGAATTATATCCATTGTTTCTCGACCATCGCTCTCAGAGGCAACACGAGGGTTATTTGCGATGAACCTCCTAATTTTCAACAACGGTCAAGTGACGAGGACAACACCTAAGATGACACCCTTCTCTCTAAACTTCCACTTCCCACCAACATGGGAGTTTGGAGGGTCGATAGATTTAACGCACATCGTACCCGCTATACGAAAAATCTTTAGTGGAATTAGGACTCGAACCCACAGTTCCATAGAAACAACGCCAATCACGAGATCGTGACCGTGATTACTCGGCAACTTCCGCCACTAGGTTCTTTTGGTACCACTGTAAAGTGAGTCTGTTTATAAATCCATTTCATACTCTTACTTTTGGTAACATTTAACTTGTTTTCCTAGACTAAACACATTCTATAAAATAGGTGTGTAAAATTAATAAATAAAATATTGATATCCATTTATATAGTACTTTTTAAAAGTTATTTGGTGATTAGCATAACTGTAAATATAAAAAAATATCTCGAGTATTTTTGAAATCTTTGTAAAACTTATTGTACTGAAATGGGAAGGGGGCAGGTTCTTATATATGACTTATTACTTTTTACAATGTAATATGAATCTATTTTTAAATCAAGTTGTGACTATCGTTTATTGAATGAAACAGATTTCAAAATAGTATTTTTTATTTAAAGTTATTATATATTACTTTTGACATTTTGTTTAAAACTTATTATTTATTTTTTAGAATTATTAAGAATCATATAATTAAAAAAAATATATTACTTTCTCAGAAAAACTAATCCTAAATTAACCTGTCGTTTGTTAAATTTAACTGTAATTTTACAACAGGAATTATATGAATTATTTTTACAACTTTTATAGTTTTAATTACAGTTTAAAAGCAATATTATTATTACACGAAATTACATTTAATAACCATAAAATTACTAATGCATCTATAAATACACATTTTGTGTTTTTGTAATTTTTACAATAATTATTACGAAGTACCTCTGAAAACTTATCTCCTAAATAATAATTTTCTTATATTGTACCAATATATCGGATGAACACAGACTTTTGTTCTTATAGGAATGTAGTAGTTACTAGTAACCTCTGATTATTTCGAAACAGATTATCACATTAAAAATCAAACATAATATTTTGTGAGATGTTACATTGATATGAATTTATCTCTCTATTGCTGTTTCATTCTTACAAATAATAAAATGACTTTTATTCATTCTTATAATTAATAAACTGTGTTTCTGCAATACATAAATATCCAATAACAAGTACCCAAACTAAATCTAAATTTAGCTATATGGCTTTTAAATATAATCAAACCTATGATTCTATAGGAGAAGAAATTGAATTGTTGGAAGCAAATGAAATATTTTGATCAATTGTGTAAAATAAGAATGACCACAGCTGTCTGAAACATTTTCATTGCTTCTAACATTGAGAGTAGTTGTCGTTGTTTCTAACTCTTTCATCAATGTAGAGAGTTTCTGCGGGAGATTTTATTGTTATGCTTTCAAAAACTTCATCCCAAAAAGCTGAATGAAAGAAGAAAAAAAAATATTAACATAAACGCTCGAGTTTGCTTCTATTTTTTTTTACCAAGAGAGAAAGAAAGAGCTCCAGCGTTTATGCTTTTTTGAAACTCTTTCTTTTCAATAATACTGCAACAATTCACATATCATAAATGGAACCCCAAATTCGTTTATAATTATCTGACAATAGTTGTTATTTCGACCAAGAAAATATGTATTGATTAATATAAGTTGTCAAAAATAAAGCATTTGAATAAAGGCTGCATTTATAGCGGTTGATAAAGTTAAAATGCATTGACTATGAAACTTTTTTGTCACGCGTTAGATAGATTTTTAATGGTTATTTAATAAGGTAATTTTAAGTAGTTCTTATAGTAAAAATTGGAGGCTTCCATTGATAAGATAGATATTTAGTATCTTGAAAACTGTAATCTTTTTCATAATTTGATTTTTTTTAGTTATTATTGAAAATCTTGGATTTTTTTTTTATCATATACCGTTGAATTTATTTTCCAATGTTGGGGATTTAACATATAAATGCACTCGAATACTATATAACTTTTATTTAAATGAAAAAAAGAGTGATTCTTCAATTTGTATTTCCATGAATTGTTTGTATACTATTTATGCTGTCAAAAAGCTTTGTTATGTTTTGAGTTAATCGAAGTGAAAAAAGATATCCATTAAATCTAGAAATAAAGGTAGTAACATTCCACTATTTTATTAGTATATAACATATTAAATAACATCAAAAAAAATTTCAATTAAAATTTCAGTTTCTTGAAAACTCCATAATTCAAAATTTTCCTTCAAAATTTTATCCTTGAAAAAATGTACAGAATAATTCCTCTGGATGTATCTAACATTCCAATTTGGATTCCGAATCTTAAGTTAAGAAATCCTGCATCAGATAAAAGGAATTACGAAAAAATCAAGAATTATTCCAAGAAGTTATCCCAAGTCTTTTGTACTATCAAGAAATAAAAGGCAACATTATTACAAAATATGAATTTAAATATAATTTCAAGTATAGGATTAAGAGTTTGATCTAAAGTGTTTTTTTCTTTTCTTTTTAGAAAGTAGTTTCGAATACTTACAAGTTTTTCTCAAAAATGTCGTCTAACTTTTAACTATTTTTCCAAGATTTTTAAGTGAAATGCGTAAGATTTTTCTCTTCAGGTTACATAAATGTAAACTTATTTCTCTTTAAGATTTTAATAAGAATACTGTGTTACACACATTCTCTTCAACTTAAAGATGCTTGAATAACAGAGTATCTAGAAAACAGCTCATACTTGCAATTTTAAAGTATTAATACAATTTTTTTTCAAGAATTTAATATTAAATTTTGGAGGCTATTATTATTACCATTACTTGATGTGTATTCTTAGAGTCGTATTCCCACTCCTTGGGCAGACTGAATTGGATCAATAAAGAAGTAAAGAAAAATATATCTTGTTTAATCAAAGTAAAAAGGGGCCAAAGTTCCAGGAAAGAGCTATTACAGGGAAAAAAATAAAAAGATATATAAAAAACCTAGTGAGGAAAGAGAGAAAATGAAGAAACACGAAGAAGAAATTTAAAAAGCTCGATAAGAAAATAGAGTTGCAATATGAAAGGAGCTTTAATAAGGCTTCTGCTTCACAATATAAGTAGATTTCAGGGTAGAAATGGATGATAATGATTATAAATTTACATAATATGTGAACTTTGTAATTAATATATCCAAAAATAGCATTTAATATCGTCTTACTAGAAAAAAAAGGAATATTTTTACACCCTCGTTTGTTATTGCAAAACTGTTTTACCCATCTTACTAATCCAATTTCTTTTTATATAAGACCACAAATTATCTCTTACGCGTTGTCATTTTTAGAAGTCTTCAAAATATTACGCACGCACGCACGCACGCACATTTGATAAATTTTCACATTACTCAACCAATATAAAAAAATCAATCAAAGGGTTGATTTATCGAAGCATTTTCTCCATCTCTGTAATGTTAAAAAAGACAAGTTTGTAAGGAATGTTTTTTAAAGAAATTGATTGGTCGTACAGTCACCCAATTTTTGTGTGCATTTATTGTATTACTATTATTTTTTTTTAATAAGAGATTTTGTGAAAGAAGTTATGCAAAATATTTTTGGGTTAAAATACGTAACGAAGGCTATTTGCTTTCTTCTATTAATTACTTGAAGGGGGGGGGGACTCTTTATAAATTCAATCGGGAAAAATAACTTCGACCCCATCAAATGGAATGTGATATCGACAAAGTGAAATGAAATGATGATGAAAAATGGATATATAAGAAGTGCCGAAATTAATACAGGAGTGAGAAGGAAGTGAATAGTATTACACTCGCGGAATATACTTAAGGGTGGATGAATCCGTTTTGATATCACTGGATCAAGGATCCGACCCTGCCTTGTAGAAGCTGATGATAAAGCTTCGGGGTAACTACACAATCATCTGTTCAGATCCGAGTATTGGGTAAGCTTGACATTTAAAAATTTCATAAAACTTGTTAGAAAACGTGTTGAGATATCTTGAACTGATAGAGAGCACTTCCCTTTACCGTAAATATATAAACAGTTGAACTGATAACTTGTGACAGTTTTAATTGATTGATATTTTATATATCTGTGCTCAGAATTTTAAGTTAGAGACTTTAAGTTTGTATTTTAAGATGATGGAAAAGTTAAGCAATGGGGGGGGGGGTACAAATGTACACTAATCTTAATCGATTTGAAACTTTTCACAAGTTATTCTCCATATGAATTTAAAGGGGGAAATCCTACCAAATAATAATAAAATAAATAAATAACAATACAATAAATGCACACTCACACACATACACAATTAGGGACTGTACGAGCATATACTTTTTTTTAAAAAAAATGCGCGTGTGGGAACGTAGGTAGGAAAAGTGAAGCCTGTTCATGAAGGCGTTGAAAACTAGCCTAGCCTGGGATTCGACAAATATTTCTGTTAATATTATGTCTCCAATATTACTAGTGATATCGTAGGCAGTTATTTTCATGTCAAAATTTTCCAGCTCACTTTCAAGCCATATCGATTCTTTCATCAGTCGTAATTAATCGAACATCGGAATTCCACACAGTATCGGATTGTTGTTAATCATCTCAGTGTTGATTTGTGCTTTGACGTGACTTATTCCCAATCTGTTTACAATCTAATACTGTTTATCATCAAAATCCTGTAAGATACTTTTTTAAGACGATAAAAATAGACTTATCAAAATCTGTAACATGGTTTAGTGTTAACATAAATTGATAAAGACAGGGGTGTTTTTAAACAATGGATCTTATATAGCAAGCTCAAGTGTTTTACAGTAACAACTCATATTCAGTTTTCATACAAGATATAGAAGAAAAATGCAGTAATTGAAAGAAAAATTACAGAAAATAATAGTAAAAATTCAAAATAATAATGAAAGTATTAAACTAGTTTGTGTATGCTTAAACGAAAGTAAAACTCTATCAAGTTAGAATTAATATTAAGTGTCAACATAATTTATTCTGAGGAATGAGAAGCTCTCTTTTCTTTAATTTAATACGCATCGAGTTAATTAAACTTTGTTATACCTTTAAGCCCCCAAATCGTATGCTTTAGAACAAAAGTAAAAGTGGAAAGCTTTTTCCCCTTTAATTAGTATAGAGAACATATAGAGAAAAAGCCTGAAAAAATATAAAATGTTTATTTTTAATTAAAAATCCCTGTAACATTTCTTGTTTTGTTTTGGAGCACTTACCCTTCTTACAATGAATAGGTCTAATCAACCACTTTTTTTTATTTAATTTATTTAATTATAACTCCAATGGGTTTTAATTATGATATCTTATTTTTATCTATTATTTTTCAAATAGATAAACGCCTTCACTTTATAACGTTTTCAGACTTGAAGCAAAAAGGTTCCTAAAAAATAAGAAAGTGGCATTTTACCTGACTGAGCCTAATCGACCTATATCACTAATACGCACAGTAATACATATACATATTAATGAAGTATTTTTTGGATGGTTTACAAACTAAAAAAAAAAAAAAAATTGCCTGATAGATGTCACATGATAAAGAAATGTTTTCCTCATTTTTTGGTTTTCAATCTGATGAGAGGCCGCGGTAGCCTAGTGGTCATGGTTTCGGATTCGTGCCCGGCGATTTTCGTTCAGTCCGGGTTCGATCCTTGGCCGCCAAAGACCCGCCGTCTGGCCGGGGCTGATGCACGTTAAATCTGTTCGGAGCCCAATGTCCTCCCTTTGGCGTGGTGTGGAAGTTAGGAGAGGGGGTGCCAGCTCAGGTGTCGTCCTCGTCACCTGACCGTGGTTCAAAATTACGAGGTCCGTCGCCATTAGCGCTCGCGATGCTTCTAGTGCGACGTTAATAAAAACTAAACTAAATCAACCTGATGAGACACTTGTTTTATAAATGCGAAGAGGAATCAATCGTTAATTCTCGTTTCAACTACGCAGGGTGAGGCTAAAGCTTCAAACCTATGACTTGTACACACGTATCAAAACTTGATTTATTGCTGCAAATAATATTTATAATCACAGTTTGGGGGATTAAGATCCTCTCCTCCAGTAATGCGGTATTTAGGGCATTTATATCTCTAGGAGGAGTATGTATCCTCGTAACTGCTTTTTCGAGATAGTCCCATACGTTCTCTAACGAGTTCAGATTGGGAGATTTTGCGAGCCATGGTATTCGCTCCATAGCTTCCCTATCAAATAATTCATTAAAGAGGCCTATTCTAAGTGAACAAAAATTTTCGTCCATTTAAAAAAATCAGATCCATATGCATATCTGAAAAACCTAACTTAAGATTCTAAGATTTCAACCCAATATTTTTGATCGTTCATAGATTCTCTGTTGAAAAATTGTAGGGACGTACGTCCATCAAGCATTATTTCATCCCATACGATTCCTTTTGCACTACCAAAAAGGTCTCATTCCGTAATGTTTGACGGAAAATTTTGCTTTTCTTACTTCCTCCAGATGTCAAAACCTTTAGAATTAGATGTTGTACTAAATCTCAGCAACAGTAAAGAGAACCTAGATCCATTGGTGTTCACTCTAGTTCGGATGCTTTTTGCACCAACTAAAGCAATTTCTATTTTGTTGCGAAGACAATGAAATACATAACACATCAATCAATAACTCCCGAGACTAACCCAGAGATGGCGCTCGTAGTAAACCAGTAACCAGGTCTTTCTAGAGTACTAACCTTTGCTTGAAACGTGTCAAAATTTTAAGTCGATCGGACCAGAAACAGCTGAGTTATCGAGGTTGGAGTAAAGTCGTTTTGTAGTTTGTTTAAAAAATGGAAAAAACCGAGTTTCGTGTTCTGATAAAACATTGTTTTTTTTACTGGGTAAAAAACACGTGCAAGCGAAACAATGGTTGAAAAATGTTCGGACTCTTGTCCATCAAAAGCAACGATTTGTCGGTGGTTTTGCGAGTTTAAACGTGTCGTACCGACCAAATGACGCGGAACGCTCGGGTAGACCTGCGGAGCCGTTACACCGGAAAATGTAGGTGAAGTGACAAAAATTAATGAAAGATCAAATTGAAGCTCCGTGAGATTGCTGAGATGACACAGATATCATAGGAGTGTATTTACTGAAAAGGTTTTGAAGTGAAGTGAAAAGGTTTTTCAAGTGGTGCCGCGATTGCTTTCGATGGAACAACAGCAACGAGTCGATGATTCAAAGCTGTTTTATCTGCTATTATACAACAAAAAGATTTGAAAAAAAAAAAAAAAAAAAAATTTTTTTTTGGAGGGAAAAAAAAAAAAAAGATTTGGAAAAGCGTTGGAACGATTGTATCACCCTAAAAGGTGATTAACAAAAGGTGTTATGTTGATGAATAAAAAAAATTTTTGCAAAAAAAAATGTTGTTTTCAATGTTAGACTCGGGAGTTATTGATTGATGTGTTACTCTTGAATTTTTGGAATGAAAGCGTTTACATTAATCCTTCTGTATATAGCTTATCATTATACAATAGTTTCAGAGACGCTGGAAACTTTCAGCTTATATGCAGAGCAGTAGACTTACTGTTGATATGTTTCAGACCTTATCCAGGTCACCTTGCAACAATTCCAGAGTTCTGAAATTGTTTCTGTAGCGTAGAGATTGTCTGACCTGAAATATCCGCACATCTTGTGGTTCCATGATTTTCTGTCATGCTTCTAAATGGAAGATAATTCTCAGCTTCATAAATCCTTCCTTAAACTTCGGAGTCATTGCAAGCCTTTCGGAGTCCTGAAACACTGAAATCAATCGCTATATAACAAAAATTCACTAATTCATTCATTTTGCACAAGGAGATTGATTCAACGTCGAATAACGTAACGCCTTGATTTGCATGTCAGAAACCATTTGATCACTTTGATCGGATAATTCCAATTAAGAATTAGGCTTATATTTCACACATTCCTTTCAGAAATGGATTACATCTATTGAGTATGTAAGGGAATATCATTATTTTTGTGTATGTAAAGATAATTTTCGGCATGAGTATCTTTACTCCCATTATATATTGTCTGAAATTATAATTTTTGTATTTTCAAAAATTGTGAAGATTTTTAAATTTTTCTAATTTCCTGATATTGTT
>BMAW01013201.1:258149-313138 GCA_019974015.1 Nephila pilipes
TTTATATTAAGAAATAAATCAGTTAGTAATTAATAACGTGTTATAACTGAGTTTACATTAAAAATTATGTCTGAATATTATACTAGGAAACTGCTTAAGTACATAAGTTTAAACATAATCATATTAATTGCGCATGCATGCATCTCTCTAATTAAATATAATAAGTATTTTACTTCTATTTTAATATAAATTAAAGCTATTTTTTACCTGGATTATGTTATTTAATCTGATGAAAAATAGTAAATCCCTAATTAGTATATATTTAAAATTACACGCAATTTTCAGATTTGCAAAATTTTCGTACTATTTTTTGGTATAGCATGACCTACATTTAATTTGATTAGCAAAATTAAAAGCGGGAACTTCATGTTCATTTATGAGCCATGGTAACTTGACTACTCATAAACATTGAGTGGATTAGTGAGAACTACAGCTCTTAAAATTCAGTTGAACTTTCAATATCCATAACAAGCAAAGAGTGAAAATTTGAAATATTGCTTAAATATGGTTTTCGTCACGGGACAGTAGTTCAAAATCTTGTGATTTTCATTAATTATGTTGATTTAATGTAACATAAATATACAAAACAAAACAGGGGTAAAATAAATAAGTAAAATGAGTGACGCAAAGTATCTAAACAAGTGTTTTTGATCAAGTCGTAACGAACACAAAGGCAATTGTTTGTTTGATCGATGAAAGTGAAGATGGAACTGTTCTGTAAGGAACAAGCATAGGTCAGAGAGAACACAAACACTGTCAGAGTAAAACGTATTGCTTGATCTTTGAACGCGGAGAAGAAAGGAAAAAAAAAAAAAAAAAAACCGAGTGAAGAACAGATCACAATTAACGAAAGGAAAATAATTGAAAGCTATTTTAATGATACAAGCTACAACATATTTGAGAATGATAATATGGTATTTTAAGAAAGAGTAAACTCTAAGGATTGGGTAATTTTCGTAGTAAAAAAGAATTGCTTTTCAAAAGGGAGAATGAAACGTGGCAACTCAGTGAAGAATACTTTTTTTTAACTGGAAAAGGGATGAAACGTTTTTATTCATTTAGATAAAGAGGTAAATAACAAATTTATTCTTTTGTTCTAATCCTTTATTAACGCTAAAACAGAATATCCTGATTTCTATTCCATGTGGAAGTAAAGTTTGGTAATAACATGTAAATATTTAAAAATATTCTTTATAAAAAATGTGCAAATGTAAAAGAGTAAGAGAAAAAATATGGAAATAAAAATGTAGGATAAATAACTTTGTGATACGCTTTTTTATTATTCATTCTTGAATGTGCCCCATTTTCCCATCAAGTCTAAAAAAGAGAGAAACTAAGATAAAGTTTGATATATATTTCTTGATAAATTGATTATTAATAAAGCTATTCTTTTATACGTTTCAAATGGCTATAATGGCCTTATTTCAGAAAACTCCACGCAGATAAGTATTTAAGGTTAAGGACCTAGGTGGTCACCCTCCACGAAAAATTTAACATCTTATTTCAATAAATAAGAAATGATCAACTCACAATTCCTTCACTCGGAAATAAAAAAGAATAATAATATTGTTTAAAGTTTGTCGGGCTTTATAATTTCTAAGCTGCATACAACACCGAACTTATTTTTTGTTTAGAGCATAAGTACTATTTTTCGAAAATTTTATGCTATACGTATAACAATGATTGTAAAGGAATTTTTTTGAATTTTTAATTGCAAAATACAAATACAATAATCCTTTTCATAATCACTATATAACATTAAGTCTATTCAGTAACATAAGTTGATAAAATAAGTTAATGTATTAATTTAGTGTCAATATAATTAATTTTTATGTATATACATACATACACACACACACATATATATATATATATATATAGTTAAACTATATAATTTAATAAAAAATTATAATGATTAATAATTATATTTATACAATTTAATCATAAACAGGTAGAATAGTGTTTTAATCATTACACTAATGATCACCAATAAAATTCGACATCAATCATAAACATATTCTAACTATACCCTCGATTCCAAAATTTCATTTTAAGATATTGTATCATTATTTCAAATTTTATACAAATACTTCGTATTTATGTTGTGTTCTTTTTCATAAATATCATAGAAATAACTCTAATTTTGAGGGGGGGAAAGCAATTGAACAAAAACTATAGTATGAAGGCTTAAAAACAACGAATAAGGAATTCAATATAAATAATAGATTACCATAAAAATGTGCCATAATCCATACAAATAATAAGTAGACATATCAGTAATTTATAAGTGGCAGCTGTATTAATATTTCCTCTTTTCTAATATTTGTTATAAAAAGAAAAACAAGTAATTATCATTACGCTGCAATGCACTATTGTTAAAGTTTAATAACAAGAGTTACTAATTTTTTTACATTAATCAAACACCGTTAAGCTTATTTTATGCGAGAAACTAAATTAATAACGTTCGATAAGGGTTTTACTGTCTATATAGAGAGAAGTAATTACGTATATCAAGTCATAAAGTTTTTATTAAAAATTTTTTAGTTTGATAAAAAAAAAATGAAAGCTATCATTTTGATATCCAATATGGGACTAAAGCGTTAATTAACGGCTGTATATATTAAAGATAAAGCAATTTTTCTGAGAGTGAAAACATATGAATATCATTATGAAAACAATAATTATGAAGGAAAAAAGAATTGTAAAATCTAAAGAAATAAATAAATTAATTAATTTGAATTATTTAAATATATGTTTTTACATTAAGGATTTATTTCATAATATTATTTAAAAAAAGCTGAAAAAGTAGATAACTTACATTTTTTATGGAAATCAAGTGGCTTATTACTTTGAAGTTTTTTCTTTTAAATTGTAGCTAAAGATTTATTAAATATAGCTTTATTTTCTTCATTATCGTATGCATCATTTATCATTTTACATTTACTGTACCATAAATTCAACTTCTCAAGCTTGGAATATTTTTTAAAAAAATTTAACTCGATTCATTTTACAGAATCCTCTCACAAATTAGAAATAAAAATGGCTTTTTTCTCTCTCCTTCAGAAATATAAAATACTCTGATATATAAATCAAATTTTGTTAAAAACAGAATTCAAGATCTATAACCACATCAAGCAATACAATTAGATAAAAAGTTTTATCGTTTATTTCATTTTGTGATCATTATGGTATCCTAGGTAGTTAATCCTCATTAGAATGCAGTCCTCATTAGAAAACATTTCCTCTTCTTCAAACGAATCTGGATTTCCTATAAGTAATTGGCGACTTTTACTTCAGCGTCGGCAAAATTCAGCAACCCTTTTAAAAGATTAACTCAACGTAGTCAATGGTATCTTGCAATTTTGCTTTTAGTGTCGTCTTAACTTCTCATTAGGTTTAGGAAAAAGAAAGCTTAAGCAATGTCAGGACAGAATGACATAAAGCGCCTTTATTTCTAAAGCCTTCACTGATTAGTTGAATTTCAAGGAAAACATAAGAGAAAAATCTCAACATATGAGGCTTAATTAAAAACTAAGGCCTCCAAGGCTATAACTTTTTTTTATTTGTAACCCAATTTTCACAATTCTTCTTGTACCTGAAACCCACACATAACCTTTATGTTTTGCCTATTCATTTTTGGACATAATTCTCATCTCTTCCAACGCATTTGGTTGACCACGATAGCTTAGTGGTCATGGTTTCTGATTCGTGACCGGCGGTTTTCTTTCAGTCGCGGATTCGATCCTTGGGCACTAAAGGCCCACCGTGTAGTTGGGGTCGATGCACGTTAAATCTGTCCGGGCTCAAAGTCCTCCCGTTGGCGTGGTGTGGAAGTTAGGAGAGGGGGTGCCAGCTCAGGTGTCGCCCTCGTCACTTCACCGAGGCTCAAAATTACGAGGTCCATCCCCAATAGCCCTCGTGTTGTTTAGAGCGATATTAATAAATCCAAACCAATCCAACGCACTGGCGCCAAAAATGCTATAAATATAAATCTATACGAAACAGGGACTATGATCAATGGTCCCTGTTTAAAGGTTAATTCGAAATATCACATTAACCAAATATTACTAAAGTAATTATAATAATAGCTATTAATACGTAATGAGTAAGTATTTCTTATAATAATTATTATAGAGTTTTTAAAAATATATCTTCTTATACACAGGGATGCATTTTCTGTGTTCTTGAGAAGCAATTTTATTTCTAACTGAATGAGTTACAATAACATAAGTTAATTAGATACCTTTACAATTCTCAATAAAATTTAAGTGAAAAAAAATGATTATTTCATGCAGGAAAACATGATTACATCTAAAATGAATCCCTCCAAAAAATTTATCCTCTTCTGAATAAAAGGAAATTTCCTCTTAACTAATAAATCATTAACTGAAAATTATATTTTGAAAGCTTTTCCGTATTGATTTTGTCAGAGAGAAATGTAGTCACCTTTGTGATAATGATGGCTCATATTTCAAGAGAAACTTCGAATAAATTCGATAATTTTGATTGCTTTCAAAAGCGTAATGTTACCGAGTAAAAATTAAATACATTGAAAGCAAATAAAAGTTAAAATCAGTAATTAGTTTCAAGAGGCACCTGTTGTATGTAACGAAGTCATCATCTTAAAATCCAGTTTATTTTTGGACACTAAATCGAGGAGATTTAAATCAGAAAATCGCATCTCATTTAATGAACAGTTTTAATTAACATCGAAATATTTTCAAGCTCAAACTGCATCGTCTTTACAAATATTTAAGAGTCAGGTTTACATAAGTGTTCTATTTCAATTGCTTGCCACTAATAAGCTAGAATTAAATTTTCCCCGAAGTAAACAGCGGTTGTATTTACCAAATTAATATTTAAGTCATCGGAAATCTTCAAGCGTCATCTGTATTCGGGGTGTTTTTACTTAATAAATCACGGATTTTTCATTCAGTGTCATAAAAATTAAAAGCAATCTCTGAAATTATAAGTTTAATTACTAAGAAGTATGTATTTTACCAGGGTGGTTCAATGCGCGCGTACCGGTGTTAGGAATGGTTTTAGTTTAGTTTAGTTTTTATTATCGTACAAAAATATACATGACAAAAGGATACATGTAGCTTTCGGCTTTAACAAGAACTATAATACTTTGGTAACAAAAAAGTTATGGCTATGGGGGCATTATATTTCAATCAAACCTTTCGTTATGCATATGTTACAATGTCACAAATCATTAAAAAATTAAAATATTTTTCTGCTTAAAAATGCATTCCGAGTTTGATTCAATCGCCCTCCTGTTGCACCGGGGGGGGGGGCGGGGTAATCAATCAACCAGCCAAACTGAGTTTGGTTCGTCGACATAAGACAAAAACAACCTTAATATCATGTTAATATGCATAAAGGATTACATATTACAAATACTGTTTAGATTTATATTTACAGTATTTTTGGCGCCAGTGCGTTGGATTGGTTTGGATTTATTAATATCGCTCTAAACAACACGAGGGCTATTGGGGATGGACCTCGTAATTTTGAGTCTCGGTGAAGTGACGAGGGCGACACCTGAGCTGGCACCCCCCTCTCCTAACTTCCACACCACGCTAACGGGAAGAGTTTGAGCCCGGACAGATTTAACGTGTATCAACTCCGGCTACACGGCGGGCCTTTAGCGGCCAAGGATCGAATCCGCGACTGAAAGAAAATCGCCGGTCACGAATCCGAAACCATGACCACTAGGCTACCGCCGTCACGTGTTAGGAATGGAAAATAAGGTGTTAGGAATGAGAGAAACAGGAAAAGGGTAACTCACTGTTATGTTATCCAACAATCGTTTTCCTTTTTCTAAGAAGTTCAAACAAATAATAACCCTCGCATCAGAAAAAATCGTTTTCCGACCGATGACACTATTTTTACTTTATTTTTTGGGGCAGATTCAACGGAAGTAACTCATTGTTTTGACTATTTCTCGATTTTGGGTATATACGATGACAATTCGACGCAAATTTAATTTAAGAACAAAGAGTTCCAAATCAAAACAAGACCGAGGTAGCCTAGTGGTGATGGTGTCGAACTCGCAGTCGGCGTTATTTCCGTAGAATCACAGGATCGAACCCCGATAACACAAAAGATCTGTCGAGCAGCGGGGCTGATTTATGCTCAATCTGTTGAGGCTCCAAGTCCTTCCATTGGCGTGGTGTGGAAGTTTGGAGAGGGAAATTCCAGCTCAGGGATGACCACGGTAGCCTAGTGGTCATGGTCGCGGATTCGCGGTCAGTGGTTTTCGTCGACGTCGGGAGTTCAAGCCTTGTTACCATTAAGGACCCACCGTGAAGCTAGGCTAATGCACGCTAAATCTGTCGAAGCTTAAAGTCCTCACTTGGCGTGGGGTGGAAGTTAGGAGAGAGAAGTGCTAGCTCAACACACACACACACACACACAGATGTCGTCCTCATCACTTGATTGAGGTTCAAAATTACGAGGTCAGTAACCAATAACCCTCGTGTTGCCTCTGCAACGTTAATAAAACCAAATAAAACCAAACAACTCAGGTGTCGTCCTTGTCACTTGACTGGGGTTCAGAATTTTGAGGTCCGTTACCACTAGCCCTCGTGTTGCTTCTAAGTGCAATAAAACAACCGGCAATCAACTTGAATCAAAGCTAAAGTGTGACTCAATGTTATTAAATTTGCCGAAGTTCAGATTTCTCTCATTGGCGTGGTGTGTAAATTAGGAAAGGGAGGTTCCAGCTCAGGTGTCATCTTCGTCACTTGACCGAGATTCAAAATTTCGAGGTCCGTCGTCAATGCTCCTCGTGTTGCTTCTAGAGCGACGTTAATAAAACCAATCGATAAATGACTCAACGTCACATTTATTTTGGCGCCATTTTACAGAAGTCAGCATACAATAACACTAGCTCGCCGTAGAAAAACCATTAGTTGGTAAAAACAGATACTTTCTGAACCACCCTCTTATTCTGTTTACATTTTGTTAAGAATATTTTAAGTTCCGTGGAGAATTTAACAAAGGTGTTGAGTAATAATCAGAATTATTCTGAATTTCTTAAAATAAGATGTTTAAGAAAAAAGAGATTTAAAGTAAAGAAATTACAGAAAAAAAGAATAAAAGTAAAGGTTGCCGAAGGGATTAAAAATTCAATTACTATCTTATTATCTTGATGCAGATTGACTCGGAGATTTGGAGAGTACAGTAGCAGATGAACTAGCTTCCTTGTTAGTTGACCGTGATTCAGAATTAAAATAATCGTCCACAACGTCTCTTTACGCAACTTCAGTATGACATTAATTAAACAAATCAATCTAGCCGTTCGTTTTTTTCATACCAAATTGTTCTTGATTTATGAACGAAGTTTATTAGGTGATAAAATTTGGGACGCCTTCTCTTCGCAACGATGGTTCTGAGACCATCAAACTTCAATAAATATTAAATCAAGAAAGAGTCTCTCTTTTTTTTAGTTAAGAAAATCAAACTAGTTTTATTCTATTCTATAGAATGATCACAAAGCAACAATTTTTAAGAATGCAGAGTGATAAATCTCTATCAAATATTATAATTGAAAACTCTACTTATCTTAAAGACAGAAAAACTGGATCCGAGTTAGGAATAAACGCTTAAAAGCTGAGTCGGAATTTAATATCGACTATTCGATGCTTACTTAATTTTATTGCACTAATATCGTGAACACTAAAATCTCATTTTGGCCTACTATCTCTTCTCAACATTTTAATACTACCAATCATCTCTAATCCGATTCCACCAGCCTCATTGTCTTATTATTTGCTATTTGCTACACTAATATAGAAATGCTAATTTGAATAAGTCTCTGTTTATTCACAAGGCGAGGTTCTCTGATCAAATAACGTAATAAAGTAACCCAAAATGGTAGTTTAAGAAGGAAACGCGTGAGAACTGTTATAAAATGAAAAAATATTCAAATCATAGAAAATATTTGAATATTATCATGTGCTGCTGTATCTCTACTGAATAAATACCCAAAACATTCCAATATGATAGGTTAAAATATCATTAAAAATCGATATATCTATATTGAAAGTGCTTATATTTATTTAAAGAGGCACTTTCGTGAATAAAAAAAAGCTTTTACTCCCGAATTAATTTAAATTTATGTCACGTACTCTCACATACAAAAAGGTTGCTTAAACGAGAACAAGCTTGTCTCCAGTAATAAAAAATACAAACGAACCAGGGACATTTAGATTTTATCACCATTTTTACATTATTACATCTTATTTTAACAAAAAAAAAATTGTTATTCATAAAAGAGAAATAAAACTATTTTTAAATGTAAAATTTTTTTTCAACTTTTTATTCGAATGCCTGATCTTAATTGCATGAAAACATATTATTAGGCCATCTGGACAATTTTTTTTTCAGTTTTTTGTTGAAGGATTAATTCGAGGGCTATTATAAAGCTTTAATTATTAACATGAAATAACAGAGATATCTGGATAAAATTCATTCTACATAATGATTGGTACTTATGCAGAGTAAGTGTACATAACATATATACATAATGTTGCAAATTACAGCTATTAATGTTGATTTGTTTGGTTTCGGGAAGCCATAGCTTGAAATAACCCGCAGTATCGCAAAATTTTAATTATTGTCTCAGAGAATTGTAAAGTTTTAATTATTATTAAGAATAACCATGGTGCTTGGCTCGATCAGGTTGAAAAGATGCTGATTGGGGACGTATAGTGTTTAGCCACGAATCCCGCTTCCAACTGTGTCTTGACGATCATCGAAGACGTGTCTGGAAACGCCCAGGGCAGCGTGCTGATCCTGCTTTCACTAATGCACGCCACACAGGTCCTCAACTAGGAGTTAGGGTCAGGGGTGCCATTTCCCTTTAGAGCCGGGCTCCTTTGGTCGTTATTAGCAGCACACTTACAGCACAGTGGTACATCGATGACATTCTGAGACCTGTTTTGCTACCCTCCCTTTTGCAGTACCCTGGCCTTATTTTTCAGCAAGTTAATGCCAGACCACATACGGCACGTGTTGCTATGAACTGTCTTATAGCTTGTCAAACACTTCCTAGGCCAGCCAGATCTCTCTCCAAACGAGCATGTCTGGGATAGGATGGGAAGGCGACTACATCTACCAGGAAGTGTTGATGACCTACCCCGACAATTCGAGCAAATTTGGCAAGAAATACCACAGGAGACCACTAGGGAGCTTTATCACTCTATGCTACGCCATGTGGCAGCTTGCATCCAGGCTAGAAGTGGGTCAACACCTTATTGAGCTTGTTATTTTGTAACTATGTAACTCTGAAATAAATTCTTCAATTTTTCTGAAATTTTAATCATTTTCTATTCTGTACATAATTTTCCTATCCGCCAATTTTTGTCTCCATCGGATAACTGCTTCATAGTGCGTCATTTTTTTTTATTGTTATAGAGTGCTTATGAATAAATCTTTACACTGATCTATAAATAATTTTAAGATAATTTATGTCTAATTTAATACAATTTTGTTTTAATATAATTTACTATAATGGAACCTCTATAAAACAAATCCATTTTTTTTCTTCTTACTTTCAAGAAGGTTAACACAAAGCTCTGTAACAGGAACCACATCTAAAATGTTTTTTAATCAAATAAAAAGTTACGGTTATTGAATATTACTTACAAAAGAGCTAGAAATATTGCTGTGTGTGTAAATACAGGAAAAATTACGTTTCACTGTAAGACCATAACACTATACCCCCTACACACCGTTTTCCATTACCGATAGGCAACAATTTAGAACTACTCCATATTGTCGAGAACAGTTTTTCGTCGCAAAACACTCCAAAACTCTGAATCTGAAACAAAATATTTTTTTCAACAGTCAGGAACTCATATTCTTCGTTTTATTTTCCTTCAATTTCTTCGTTTCTTTCGTTTTATTTGAGCCGAGCGTGTTTCTCAAAATGATGGATGCTTTTTCTTCAGCTTTTCCGTCTGGGGAGACCTTAACTGATTTCGGAAGGAATAGATTGGTGCCGGGAAAAAAAAAGGAGAAAATCCAGAGAATTGGTACTAATAAGCCTTTCTCGTTTTGACAAGTTTTTGGTTTTAACTCATCAGTCGATCGTAAAACTTTCTTCTTCCTTCCGAGTACTTCGAGAACTTCCTTTCTTCCTCCTTGTCTTTCGTCATGAAAGTCCGTCTTCATTCCTCAGAGCATAAATAAATACAGACAGATGGATTTTTGGGCAGCTGTATTTGACAAAATAGTTCGAGGGTCTTCCTCTGCTGGTGGAAAGTGGCAAATATACACGAGAATGTATCTTTCTTCTGCTTCGGACTGTTAGAATTGTTCATGAGAGATGAAACTGTTCGTTTAATTTCACTCGAGAGAAAAGAAGTGTTTTTGTAAAGTGTTAGTGAGTGAAATAAACGGTTTAGTTAAATGATTCCAATGATCATTCAATAGCATTCAAGCAGTAAACTAATAATCTTTGATAGATGAATATCAAATAGAGTGGTCGAAAGAATGTGTCTCACTGAACTTCTTTCCTACTTATAGGAAATACCTCATCACCATAAATATTAATTTAAATTTAAACTTAATTTTGGAGTTGTATAGTTATTATGTTTAAGCAGAGTGGTTTATTTTACCAAATATTAATTTTTTAAAATTAATTTAACAAACTGCAATCTCTTATACTAAGCTTTGATAAGATTTATTCAGTAATGCGTTTATTTCTTAAAGTATCAAGATTTCTTTTAAGATAATAGAAATGTAGAATTAAATGATAGGACAACTATATGAATATTTTGAAGCAACAATGAAACATATCTAGGAAAATCCCATAAGCTTACTAATACAAATCCCATTCACATTAATTTAGTATAACGTTTTGTTTGCATAAATTTGTAAGACAATGTTTTTCTTAAAATGGTATTTCACCTTTTTTGCTATTAAAAAAGTAAAATTAAAGCTTTTTAATGCTTAGTCGAAACTGGGGTTTGAATCTTGTTTCTACCAAAATTCCTCCATGCAGAATAATCCGAGATGCTCCATGTTAAATGGAACTAGACCCAATCAAAGTTCTCATATGTTGTGGCATAGGAAGAAGGAGAGTAAGGCACTAATTGAAGTATCGTCCTCGTCACTTGACAGGGACTCAAAGTAACAGGATCGTTGCTTCTAGTACAACATTACTTTAAAAAAGAGGTCAAAAATGTATTGCTTCTGAACCTTTTCGGGATAATTTTTCTGGAATTGACACTACTAAAGTTTCTAATCAGGAAAAAAAAATGTTTCAGTAGAGCCTCGTAAAGTCGATTCTCTTTAATTCATATCTCCGGATAACCTGGATTGGTCTATACAAGGATTTTTTTTTTTTTTTTATAAATTTGAGAAAGGATTTGCGAATTTTCATAATGACATTTATTTGTTTCTTCCACGCATTTTGAATTAATTTCTTAGCAAATATCTTCCAATACTTTCTGAATGAATTAAAGGAAAAGGATTGGGGACGGGGGGGGGACACTTTGATAATATCGTGTGCAAAGTCAAAAAAAACTTTAGTTATATTTCTTATCAACAGAGACAAATGGCGCTCTTTGTTACTTTGTCTAAATGGAAAATGCAGTAAAATATTTTTAAGTACACTTCTGTTGTTCATAAAGTAGACGTCTTTAATTTTTGTAATTATTATTTTTATTCGATTTATTCAATATAAGGATAATTTTCTGCAATAATATTTTATTTTATTCCCCCATTTTCAAGTTAACCTGGATTTTTGATATCCCGATTCGGCTCTAGTCTCAATTAATCAGACTTAACTTGGTTTTACTGTACTTATTTAAAGAAAAGGTAAGCCATACATACATGTTTAGACATACATGTTTAGTTTGTATGTTACTACGAATGGTAATCCAATAATACATAAAGAGTACTCGAATTAGAAACAGAAATGCTGATTCAGAATGAAAATTATATTTTTTCCATTAATCATATGATTTCTTTTGAAAAAGAAATGATCAATTATTTTATAGGCTTCTACCTTCTGTTTTGAGGAGAAATATATTTAGAATATAATTTAATATAATATAGGGCATTTAAGTAATAGCACAAATTATTTAGTGTTTAGTAAAATTGCAAATAACATTTGTACTCTTCTACCTTTAGCCACTTGTTATGAACTGTGAAAGAGTTCCTTTTCTCTTCTCTTTTGTTGTACGGTGCAAGATGTCTGATCACAAGCTTTAAGAGATGGTAAATAGTTGGTGTGTTTGTAGGTGAACTATGCGTAACGGCAAACGTAAACGTAGTGTGTCTTGAGTTACGGTATTGAAATCATGATTGCATACCGCATACGAGAGAAAACAACTTATGCCAAGCACAACTGAGAATGAAAACGATAGCAAACTGAAAGAGTTGTTGCAATGAATTGTTGCATAAAGAATCACGGCTGAACAAACAGAAAATCAATGGCAGAGTAACCATTCCAAAGTCTTTTCTGATTGTACGTGAATGGAACTGGGCCTCATTGATACAAGTTCTAAACGTTATCTCAAGTTATGCTACGACAACAAAGTTTGTTCGAACGATGCTTGGAAAATAGTTATACAGTCCATTGATTCGTTGTTCTTATTATTCCTTACAAACGGACGAATTTATACTTCGAAAACATCTTTACTAGCATATAATCCAAATTGCCTACTTCCAACTGCTTTGAGTACGGAGACGGCTTTGTCATGATTTGGGCAGTGATCTCGTGATTTTCTTCAAGCCCTCCCATTCCTCTAGAAGGTTAAGTAACTACGCGAGGCTGTTATGGGGGTATTTTAGTCTATTTGGCATACCCTATGATCAAACAATGATTCCTTTAGAAGACTAATTTTCTCGAACGATAATGCTCTCCAATCCAAACAACTAGACATGATCAGAAGCGGTTTGAAGAGCATACAGATGAAATCACATACTTCAGTTGGCTATTTCAATCCTCGGACATATTTTTTATATGCATATCACTACGCATAGCCAGGTCTGCCAGTATGCAACAAGTTGTAACTTAGAATACTTTATAAATTTAGCTCGCTGGTGGAAAAATTCAAGCAGTTTTACCAACATAACTGTCTCGCAACTCCTTTTGGGTGAAGGGTTTTCATTCCCCCCTTGTCTTAAACTAGACAACTAATTTATTTTTGTCTAATAGTCAATCAGTTCAAATTCATCTCAGAAAAGTCTGGTGATGGGTTGCGTAAAATAATTCAAGAAACGCTGTTTTAATATATTTAATAATAACGTTTCTGAGAGTAAAATTTAATAACGTTCAAGTTAAGAAATAGGCGTTACAGTAAACCACAGATTCATAAACTTAAGAAGTAGGTATTTGACTGATGCATCTGTGAAGATGGAGAAAAATTATTTACATAATAAATACCAATAGGTGGATTCAATGTAGAAATGCTATATTTTGTAAGTCACAGATGAAGATAAAAACCGAGAGATTCTTAGTAATAAAGTTTCTCTAATCTCTTTAATTTTTTAGCATTTCACGACATATTAAGTTTTATTTTTACAATTTTTAACACTCTTTTGAAGAGACTATTTCCATCTCTGAAAAAAAGCAAATATATGTAAACAACTTCAATAATGTTGTCTTGTAACTCTATAAAGCAATTACCGTTTTTGACGGTTTTGCAAATACAAACTTTCTTCCTTTTCATTCTTTTTCGGAGAAATTCGTGTTAAGCTAAAACGTTGCGCGTTTCTTTCCTAAAAACAACTCCATTATCTAATGGCATTTCTCGGAACCAATTTCTTTCCTGTTACCGTTTTTCTCTTAATCAATATGGAAGACAGCAGACCGAGACAGTATTTTTACGACTCTTTTCTGTTCTTCCCACAACGATTTTTAAGTTACTGCAGGAATTGTAAAGAGAAAAGAATTATATTTTAAGCCGAACTTCAGCGTTTTCAAGAATTCCAAATATATTATTGAAAAATGATATAAAATAGGGATTATTCGTGGCTTAGCTTTTAGATTAATTTTTCAGCTTAAATAAAACAGGAATGAGATATCTGATGCTTTCTTTATTTGTTAAAACATTGACTAAGAGGCTTAAAAGTGATAAAGAAGAAGATTTAAGTTGGGGGAGATTAAAAAAAGCCAAGATATATGTATAGATAAGTTGTAATAAAAACTTGATTATTTTTACTAATTTTTCGATAAGTGTGTTAACTTTAGAGAAACATTAATGATTTTTTTAAAAAATTGAACTTGCTTATCGATGGCATAGTTAGAAAATTATTTCGATATAACCATATTTAACTCGATATTATAATAAACATCATACGAACACAAAATTAAATATGTATTTGAATTATAGTAAATAAGTATGAGTGAATATTTTAATTAAATGACTACAACACGCATTTTTAATTATGTAATTCTAACCGAGATCATGATGGTAGCAAAGTTCTTCTACAATTCTGATTTTTTAAGAACCAGAATGTGTTTTCGATTCATTAAGGGTGCTTCAATTATATTTGGTTTCCAAATAGTATAATTAGGGATTTATAGTGAGAGTAGTATAGTATTTTAATGATGAGATCAAAGAGAAATTCGGAGATGGTTTAGATTGATTTTTTTACTGAAATTAAATTGTCTGAAGTTTCAGAAAATCTCTAATTATCTGGTCTTCCATTTTCTACTATTAGTGTCTGAAAAAGAACAGCTCATTTTACATCAAAAAGACATTATTGAATTAATCATTACTGAAATGTAAAATATAATACAAGACATTTAGTATTTAGATTCTGAAAATAAACTGCTTATTATTTAATATAGTAAATGTTTTAAAGTCTTTTTCAATATTGGTGTACTTATCAAACAAGATTCATAGAGTGTTTAGCACAATTGCGTTTACACAACTTTAGGGGACTGTTTTTTACCCTGTGGTAGACGGTTGGTTTATCTTGAGTGACGGCGTTAATTTGAACCCTCGATCTGTCGGTCCGGAGAAAACAAGTTCGATCTTCATTGTTGACTCCTTAGGCAACCAAGCCGAAAAAGAATTCCCCATCGAGACTTCTTTTTTTAGGCGTTTAAACTTCTGTCACTGTTGCTAAAGACAGTTTTACTCCCCCTTCAGTAATATCGTGATGATATGATGAAGGATTTTCTGAACAATATGTTAGAGAATGCTATTTTCCCAGCCATTGTTACAATTGATACATGTCCCCTTCCTGTTGTAATGATTGTTGTTGTTTTTATAGTTTCCAATGACGTCATCTGCTGTCTGTAGTTGAGATGGGGGTCTATTTGACGAATGCGCTGTAGCCGGTATAACACAAGTCGTGATTTATGTGTGGGTGTCTTAGACGCACAGAGACAAGTTTGCGTCAAGGGTTTTTGCAATTGAAGTTCTAGGCTGCGCTACCTTCTAGTGTTCAAGTCCTGAGTTACCACTTCAGTGGCTGGTGTTTTCTCTCCACTTTGGAGGATTGTTTTTCGTCCAGTGGTGGATAGTCAGTTGATTCAAATTAACAGGGAAGGTTCGAA
The DNA here is from genome assembly GCA_019974015.1 of Nephila pilipes. Classification (NCBI taxonomy): domain Eukaryota; kingdom Metazoa; phylum Arthropoda; class Arachnida; order Araneae; family Nephilidae; genus Nephila; species Nephila pilipes. Next base: position 273,679 of record BMAW01013201.1, read on the forward strand.
CTGCCTATCATTCGGTCTGGACAAAACTCATCAATTCTTCTTTATTGACACCTTAGAGAACCAAACCAAAAAGGAATTCACTGTCGGAGCAGTTATTAAGGATTTTTTTTAAAAAAAATTGTGCCGTTATTGAAGAGAGCCACCGCAAACTCAAATGTATTTTTTTTTAAATAGATAGTGATTTAGGCTCTATGATTTGATATCTCTTAACAAGTAAATAGGCATATAATTGTGCCATATTGTTATATTTTCAACCATTTTTTTACTTTTCTTTTTTACTTTGCTGTTTCCCTCTTTCTCTCCATCTCTCACTTTATTGTTTTTAGACTAGTTCCATTAATTACTTTTATACTAGCTATTTTAAAGGTACTTAATAAGATGCTTGAGCTAAATATATGTAATACGTTATCCTTGAAAATAGCATCTACCAAGACAACTTATTTATAAGATTTAAAAGTATATAATTAGTAGTGAATGTGTTAAATGTTGCATGTGTGGTGAAGCATTCATATAAGCCTATGGAGACTGAACTGAAAACAGTTCAGACACATACGCTCTAAGAATGTTTTTAAAAAAGTGTTATAATTTTATTTAGATATTTTAATTAAATCAATTTATTAGAAAGATTTTTTGAGGGTGTTGCTTAATAGATAAATTTATTAGATTCTCAGTTTTAGGTAAGTAGAACAATAAAACAACTTGAGCAGAAAATGGTAAGATTATGCAAACTCCTACTAAATAATTCATAAAGCCAGAAATTATCCTAAATCAAAGTCGTTCTATTCGAAGATTAGCTCATCTGATAGACACAACGAGTGGCTAAGCCTATTTTCGTGTAATGTTAAAAAATAGGACCTTAAATCAAAACACTTTTGAAAATAAAAAACGTTCAAACATTAATATTGTTTCCTGACTTGGCAATTTTTTAAGATACAATATGTTTTACAATACTCATTTGTGCATGAATAAATCCATTTTTTTTTGTGTAAAATATGTTTCAAATTTTGTCTACTCTAATGTATTTCTAAACGGGCTTTAAACTTTACGTGTTGATGTGAAAAATTTCGTATTTTTTGAATGCTTTCAAATTATAAGAATAATTAAATTTTAAGAATAAGACGGATAATACAGCGTCACAAATTTATATGAAAATTGGAGCAATTTACTATCTAGAAATTTGTTTTAAATTAGCATAAGTTTCTTTGACATTAAGCGAAGATTCCTAGCTTAAATAGCGCTATTGCAAAACATCAATCTCTCTCGAAATTAACGTAAGTAAACATTTGTAGAAAATTGTATACACAGAGGTGCGATAACTATTAGACAACTTCTAAATAATTATTATGTTGAGTATTATCATGAAATTATACAATACTGCTTAAATAAAATAATTCGGCTATTTAAAATGGTTTTCAAACATAATTCGAAAGTCCGATTTTTTACAATTCATTCTAACATTTAGCACAGGTTTCTAATATCAAAATGTCACATTTTTGCTCCATATTTGCTTTTTTGAGGTGATGTGTTTTAATTTACACAATGTGTAATTATATTAGTAAAAAATATTTTGAAGATTTTCAGTAGAATATATGTTTTTTTTTTAACTTTTAATTATATTGTTTATTCTATTTAGCATCATCTCCTGATTATCTTTACTAAATTTTAGAGAAGTAAAGAGAAAAATTCTATTTTAATTCTAACTGTGTCTTAAAAAGTGTGATAACTGATATTATAAGCAACGGGATAGTTATATATTTTAAATATTATTCATTTAGCTATTAAGTTTTTAATTCAAATCATTAGATTATTTGTGATTATTATTGCACTTAAGATTATTCTTTTTGTAGTACTGGCAATTGATTTGAGCCAGTTTTTTCAAAAATGACTCGTATACATGAGGAATGAATGTCATCTGGAGGGTAGGGAGATTTTTTTCCCAAAGAGAATTGTTCGAATTCACGCAACGCTTGAAGAAAACGATGAAAAGGTTCTCATTCTCAATCTAACTAGAGTGAAGCAAGTTCTAAAGTCCTTGTCAAAATACAATTTTAAATAGCACTAATTTAAATTAATGTGGGGTTGACCCCTAACCTTCCTCTGTTATGTGCATAGTGAGAGATCCTCTGAGGACCAGTCCTCCCTAAATTAGTTGATAAAATAACCACGTTTCAACTCATGTAATAATTAAGTCAGAGAACCAAATAAATTATAGTTCCTTCATGCAACTTAATGTAAATAGAATTATTATTACCTTTAGAACAGAAATATTGGGAAAAATGTGAGACAGACGAAACAAACTTGTTCATATCAACTTCAAAATTATCTGAGAGAAAATTTTAAAATAATATCATATAGAATGTTATAATGTATAATATTTACGCTGTATAATATCTATAATATTTTATTTTTGTTTTCAACTTTACTTTAGAGCCACATGCAAGTACCGGAAGAATGGAAAAGGGTTTGATGACCGCACTATTCCAAATCCTTGTCAAGAATCCCAACTTTTATACTGCTACGTAAGAGTGAATTAAGAGTAAAACTATGTTATATACTACCAATTGAACGAATAAAATAATTTTATTTCTACCTTTTGAGGTGAGCAGATACACTAAATATCATTTTGACAAGATAAAAGAGTCGCTCAAATAAGTTTTGAGACAATGAATTGTTTCGTTCTCTTGCCATAGCTAAAAATGTTGGTTAAAAGGTTTCATAAATATCGTGGTTAATCTCATGTATTTTCGCTTTTGGATAACTTCCAACAATCTGTGAGCTATTCATAAACTAGAAAGGGGAAAAATGTATTTGAGCAGCTGGGGGAGTTAAGCGACTAAGAGAGAAAAGCGTCGATAGTTATAGCTGAATTCCGCTACTGTAGCGTTTTGTCAGATATTTTTATCCCCGTACGTTTTTAAGATAAGAAAATTGCATCATATTTTAATGTAATGTATTGTATATGTATACAATACATGTTCTTGTATGTGTGTTCTTAAAGAGGACCAATTTAAAACTAAAAAAATTGAATGACACTTCATTGAAGATATATGGGAACCCATTTCACTCGGGCAGGGACGGTCACCAATTATAGACCACTGCTCACCGCAGCTGTGTTTATGCTCTAGCCATATTTTACTCTTAACAGCTGTTTATTTGTTAATTTAAAAACATAAAATTACATTTCCAGTACGAGTACTGTGACGCCCCGGATGCTGCTTCTATCAATGCTTTGCATCTCAGAGATATTTCTCACAGGAAAGAGTCCGTGAAGAAAATCAAATGTGCAATTATTCGATGCATAAAATATTCCGGAAATCAGTTGATACGAATATGAAGCAGAAACCTTAACTCGTTGTAATATATATGACACCTGTTGGTGAGGGGGGAAAATGTAGCAACCCCTCCTTTGTATAGGAGAGGGATTGCTAGTGTATTGAGGAAGACACAGCCTAAACTCGCTTGTAAGAAATAGGGGCAAAAGACGTAAATAAATATCTTTATTTTTGTTTGTTAAATAGACGGAGTTGTCCTTATGCTCACATGGACACTAAATAGTTCTCCAAGAAAGGGAGATAGAAAGTAAGAAAGGTAGATTAGAGATATAGATAAGAAAACGGTATCACACGCTTTCTCATATGGAAACGAATATTACACTTGTCTCCAACAAAAGGTTATTAGAAAAATTCGACTATCTGAATTTGATTATCTTGACACTAAATGTCGAGTGCTAAGTCTCTCTCCTTCCTTACTCTAAACTTTTCGGTGCTCATAAGCACTTTTTATCTAACTATTTGATTACTCTTTTTCACTACGCTTTAATTTAGTAATGCTGATTTACATGTAAGTCACGGTTCCTTCAAAGATGATGATCTTAAATAAAATAATGTCATATAGAGTCCCAAAAGGTTAGTTGCAGGGAACTCTGTTACAGTACTTCTCATATGAACAAGACAACATTTACAGAATCACAATCAATGAAAGAGATCTTCTTGAAATGAAGTTGCGGAACAAATGGAACACACATTATTTATGCGTGGAATATTTGCATAATATAAGAAACTAGCAAAAGCATCGACTGTCATGTGTCGTCATTACCCAACATCTTTAAGAGTCAATCTAGGGCTCTATTCTTGACGCAATGCTCTCACTACAGGTTATTGCGATGTTGTTGAAGCACGTAGATCGTTAGATCTTTTATGTGACTTTGGCCTGTACGCTTTCCAAGAACTAAATTTTAGAAAACATTGAAACTATTAATCTTAAAATTTAAGATATTAAAGGTAGAAATTTAATTTAATTTAAGAAATTAAATCAAAATTAAAAATTAAAATCATTAAATTAAAAGAGTTTTACTGAAATTTCTTATTAAATGTTAGAAAAACTACTGCTCAGTCAGGCTCGATCCTCATTTTGGCCGTGGCACTCATTCAACATTGATGGAACAACTCACACAGACAATGTGTCACAGCTCAAGGCTATGGTCCGATGAAGATCATAGCGTGAAGTAACAGAAAGCTGTTATGTTAAATTTAAGAATACCAAAAAGGTTTTGAGAGGGTAAGCGGAAGTTTAGCAAAAGCTCCCTGTACCAGCTCATATGTTGTCCTCGTCATTTGAGTCTGGATTAAATTTGAAGGTCGGACACCAACAGCCCATTGCATATCTTTAATGCGGCATTATTAAACTGATCGAAGCGAAATAGATTTCCCATCAAATTTCTGTCGATATAGTTTTATTTACGGTCTTTCTTTGTTACGGACATTTAAAATTATGGGCATACTTCATCAATCAGCTTGTCATCATAAAAGTTATTATAATAGATTTTTTCGCATTACCTTTATACCTTCCAATCCTTCTAAAAAAGTCTAATATAAGGAAACATAGCCTTATTTTGACTCATTATTTCCTACAGTATTAACATATATATGTTACGTTAACCATAAATATAGATTGTTACGGAGAATTTCCTCTGAGTGTGTGGGAGTGAAATCAAGTTCAACTAGGAGGATAATGACTAATAACGCTTTATTTGTAAATCTTCAATTCGACACACAGATAGCATAGTTTAGAGAATAACAGAACAAACAGAAAACACATGACTCGTATAGCTTAGTGACACAATACAGGAACAACACAGCCAATTAATAAGGGATACCTCCGTAGCACTATTCTGAACTTCCAGGACAGGATCCGACAATTTCTAGCATATACACGTATCATCTCCTCGAATTCAGCCGGCCCTCTCCACTTCAAGTGCCGACAACTTCCATTCGATTCCCCTATCTATCTCCTGAACAGTAGACTCCAAACAGATTCACTGACTGACTAATAGACTGATTCCCAGCCTCTCTCGGCGTATTTATACCTCTTCCGTCCGACCTCGACATCACACCAAATATTCACGAAAAGTCCGTAAGTTTCTTTCCAATCAATATTTCGCTTAAGTTTCAGTACATTCGGGATCCTTCCATTTGTTGCCAAAATCGCCAAGTTTCTCTCCAAGTCGCTAAAATGCTCGCCAAAACTAAGGAGTCATTACTTAGTTAAACTTCCTAAGCTTCCCTTGCTAACTGATATCTCTGTAAATGTTTCTTTTCCTTCACAAGACAGCCTTTGCAGGGAAGCGCTATCTTATTTTCGTAACACTATATATGTATGTGTGCGTGTGCGTATGTGTCTCTGTGTGTGTATGTATATATATATTCCTTTTGAACCATATTTAAGTGATGAGGACGACACTTGAGTTGTTACTTCGCTCTCCTAATTTTCACTTCTTACCACGCGAGGATTATAAATTAAAATTCTATTTATTATGCAGCAACCCTTTTTATTACACATGACGAGTCTTCATTGGAATAAGATTCAAACCTTCGACTTGATTTGATTATCGCCAAACTCGAAGCTAGTTGATATGGCGACTCGGTTATCGTAGCTTTACAAAATTAACAAAATGGAACTGAAAGTTTAAAAAAATTAAAACTTCTAGATCCTAATTTTGCTTTAAAATGAAATATAAGTTTTTATTTATATGCGCATTGTTAGAATAAGTATATTTATGTTTTTCTTCATCCCACTGTCCTCGAAATCAAAATCATTATTACTTTTCTACGGTGGAAACTCAAATTTTCTCTAAATTACCCGAATTTATTTTTCAAGAAGTTCTAGGACTTTTGAATTTATATTTTTGCTTTGAACTGATTATTTCAGCAGATGAGTGCCTTAATGAAAAAAATTAAGTACTGATCTTAAACAAAACCTATAATTGCGTCAGTAAAATGTCGGATATAAAACAGTTTTTACACCAAGCAAACTATTTTACGACTCATATAAAACTAGCATTTCTAATAATTTAAAATTTCTACTTTTTTTCAGTAATATTTATTTTTTTTCTCCATTGATTTGCTTCTTTGGAAGAAGTTCAGAATCTATGGAATTACTTTTGAGGCACTTTCAAGCACTTTGTTTCTTCAATGAAATATACCATAAATCATAAGAATTTGCATTTTCTGAAGAGTTGTATCTTTATTTTGTTTGTATCATGAATTTCTAACTGCATATTTTTGTGTGACATTTGAAATACTTTATAAAATTATAAAATAGGATTACTTAAGTAATTTTATATTTAATGGAATAATTTTCTTATTTTTTGTAAGGTGTCATAATTTTCAATAAATAATTATTAAAGCGTATCTGCATTCCCAACCAAAGTAATTGCCCTTTTATTACACGTATTTTGTTTTAAAGTTATGTTTTTGTTTTTATTTCTCACTTAAAGGATTGAATTTATCTAAATAAACGTAGCATCGCTGAAAAATTTTTATCAGTGAAAAATTATTTAAACAGGTGTATATTACGGTAGAGCTAACAGCTATCATTATTCATATAAGTTATCATGTTCTTATCTGTGTCATCTTTTCTTGCTTAAACAATAACTTTAATTCCATTAAAAGTAATAGAAGTTTCAAAACAAGGAAAATCATTAGAGGTCGGGAAAAGAGTGCATGATTTTTTCGCAAAGCTGAAGCTTAAAGGTATTGAAAAATTAATCACCTTTCAAAAATGCCCTAAATTTGCATATTCGGAAATATTTCAAAAGTTATGTGTCAGCTTTTTTAAACATTTTTTACCGGAAATACATCCCTCGGGGGAACGCAAAATGTAACCAATAATTTTATTTTTATTGAAGTTATTCTAACGATATATATATTAATTTTTTTAATAAAAAACAGACACTTTTACTTAGGAAAAAAGTAAAAAAAGAATTAAATGGTAAAAAATAAGTATTTCTTTGGATAGTAAGAAGTTAAATAAAAATGTACAGAAAATTACGGTTTATACACATCATAAATTTTATGAAAATGAGAAATTTTCAATTCAGCTGAAAATTTTTGACTGAAAACTGAAGTGTTGTGCGCCATCATAAATGAGATAGTTGGGGTGCGCACAACACTTCAGCTTCCAGTCAAAAATTTTCAGCTGAATAAAAAAAATCTTCAATTTTTTTTTTATTTATGATGGGTATAAACTATTTTCTACATTTTAGTCTTTATTTTCAAAAAGCATTTTAACATTTAGTTTTTTTTTAAAAAAATTTGTTTGTAGTTTCATAATTGACTATTGTATATCCAGACTGAACTTGTGCGAAAAATTTCAAGGTTTTTCCTTATCGGGAAGTGGTGAAAAATTGACGAAAATGTTTGTACCAAATTGACACACAGTGAGAGGTAATAACAAAAGTTAGAAAAAAAGGGAAGAAAGAGAGTTATCTCTAAATTTAAAATATTCAGAACTATACTGATGTAGTGTTCCATCTTCCGTATTGCCAGAAATTCAGTAAAATGTTGCAAGCTGATGGAAAGAAGCCCAACAGATTGCCTGATGGTAGACAGAGAAGAAAATATCTTCTCCACAGATAGGAGAAAGGAAGCTTGAAAAGGAAAAGAGATAATAGAGAAACATCTGACACACGCTGGTGGGCACTTTATGTCCAGCCAACGGCCACTACCATTAATCTTACAAGGAGGTGGCTATAGAAGGATTTTGATACAATCCGGCTACGATAGATCACATTTTCTTATTCGAAGAGCAAAGAATCGTGATGGTGAAATGGGATCCTGCGGACACAGAAGTGGAACACAAAAAAAAGTTTTATAAAAATGGCGCTTCTTCTTCAAGCAAAACGAACGGGACATAAAGTCAGAAATGATCTATAACGGCGAAAGAAAGTTGCTGCTTTCACAAAGTATTATTGACCGAAATATATGTAGGAAACCTTTTTTTTTTATGTAGATTGTAGTTTTTATGTCTTTTTATCAATATTTTTTAAGAAAAGGACCAAAAATAAATCTTCAGTGGCATTGAGTTAGGATAAATGGAATCGAAAATACAATTAATTTATTGTTAATAGTATTTCTGATTGTATAAAATGTTGGTGCATCGTTCAAATTAGTACTAGCAAGAGAAAACTTGAGAGCTATTCGATTTAATTTAGTTGAATATATTTAAAAAGATTTAGGACACAACAATCCTTCAAGAATAAGAAAAAGAAGATAAATACATAAATAAATAATAAGAGTATATAAGAAATGAAGATAAGAAAATATCGCCTTAAATATTAAAATTTTTTATTTTATTTTGAAACTTATTTTAGAACCATTGGCTTAGCATAAACAGATTTGTGGCTTTAATATCATAAAACACAACATTAACTCGCTCAATAATTTAGAATGATATTTTAGTTATTGAAAAAATATATTACTGACTAATTTTGACCACTTTGAAACTAAAAACTCCTTTTTTCCCATTTTAATGCATTTTTTTCAACATTAAATTGATATTTCTCGAAAGCTATTCAAAATAATATGCATAACAATGGTGCATATATTTTCTGCATATTAAAGTAAATTGCTTTCATGAGTTTTGGTGTTATAGTATATATTTGAAAAAATAAATGTTTAATAAATATTAATTGGGAAAAAATGATAATTTTGAGTTGAAAAACTTGTAATTTTTGTGTGTGTACTAAATTGTAAAGGAAAATATTTTGATAGATTATATCCTTTTGAAATCTTCTAAAACTGAATTTTTATGAATAATATCTTAAATTATAAGAAAGTAAGTTTCATAAATTTTTAAATACTTTAAAATTTGAAAAAATAATTAATTTATCCAGAAAGTTTTTTAACTTTCAGTTTATAAATTAAATGTTAAATATTTATAAAAGTGTTATTGACATATGTTTAAATTTAAACACACACACACACACACACACACACACACATATATATATATATATATATATATATATATATAGAGAGAAGAAGAGAAGAGAGAGAGAGAGAAGTATCCCGTCTCGCCCGCGGCTGTAAGACAAACTGCAGTTAATAAAGAAAAATTACGTATTTCACAGAATGTTAGATTGATTTTATGGCCCATGAAATATTTTTGGCCTAACTACGTCAAACACCCATTAATTTTCTAGTAACTAAGTGTATCATGTAAATAATTGTATAAAATGTTTATCTGGAATTTAAGCGTAAAGTGAATGAAGGAAGACAGAAGTAAGTATTGGTTGACTAAGACGACGCTCGAAAATAAGGAAGGATTTCTGGGACATCTCATGGGAGAGTTACCCTTATATACGGAAGACACAAAGCCCTTGACAGAGAAGCAAGATCAATCGAATATCTCCAAGTCGTATATTACATTCTTGCCTTAAGAAGGAAAGTCCATGAGGTGATTTTTATGAATGAATAATGGCTAATTTTGAAGTATATATATATATATATATATATATATATATATATATATATATATGTGTGTGTGTGTGTGTGTGTGTGTGTGTAAAGTTCTGTTCGTTTGTTAAATGGAAAAAAAATAATAATACATTTTTGATTCATTTTATAATATTTATTGTACAATATATTTTACATCGTTACTTGTGAACTTTTGCCAGGGTGATGAACAAATGATGATTAGAGGGTTCTAGGTCTGAAGAGTACGTTGGATGCGACAGAAATTCCCTCCCTAGCTCTGTGATTTTTCAGCGAATCGCCAAAGCAGCTTGTGGTTTGGAATTATCTTAATGCAATGTAATAAACTTCATATTGAACATCACCTGCCCCTTTTTTTCATATATATACAACTCTCTCTCTCTCTCTCTCTCTCTCTCTATATATATATATATATATTGTGCTGGTGGCCGGTGTTGTTTCCGTCAAGCCGGGGATTTTGTTATTGAAATTTTTAAAGACCCTCCGTGTAGGGGGGCTAATGCACGTTAAATTTGTCGATGCTCCATATTCTCGTTGAAGTGGCCTGGAAGTTCGGACAGGAGTTTCCAGCTCAGGTGCTGTTCTCGTCACTTGACCACGGCTCAAAATTACAAGATCCGTCACCAATAGCCCTCGTGATTTCTGAGTGCTACGCTAATAAACAATCATTCACTCACAGCGGCCACAATATGTTGTTTTTCATAGTAAAATAAAAGTGATTTTAATGGAATTTTTGTATCATTTAAGAGAAAATTTGAAAGGGAATAACTATTTTACGATCAAGTTGCATTGAACTTGTATTTGTATTTTTCCCCTCCTATACAAGCTGACATAATAATACGCCCATCCTAGATAAGCTTACATAAACTAATTAAATTATAATGACTCCATATTCTATCGAATCGGGTCGGAAAAAATATTGATGCACGAGTAAAACACACATACACTCATGAAAGAATGACTATATAATTAGTTACTAAAATGGTTCCTAAACTGCATTTTGAACGTTTCTTTTTTATTGTTGCTTTACTTAAAGCCACAAAAATTAATGATGCCGAATTATAAGCGTATGGTTTTTTTTTTTTTTTTTTTTTTGCGTATTACTTAAACAAAAAATCCAATTATTGAGAACACATGATTGTGTTTTAATCTTATCTTGTTGAAATACAGATGTAAAAAAATATCAATTGAATACATTGTAGACACAAGCAGTTGTAAAATACTTTTTTCCTAATAAATAAATGCCTTAAACATTAATTATCAATTAGGAAGGGTTGATATGCATTGGCTTATATCAATATTTTAGAGCATTTAAATAAGAGTAAAAAAATCTTATTCAAGGCTAATTCAGAATTCCTTTTTAAATGAAAATTTGGTGATTCTGCTTCCTTTAAATCGACTGAGTAGAATTTTGTGGATACATACCCGGATTATTTAATTATTTTTACTTATGTATGATGGGCTTTAATTTTTTTTAAAAAATAAGTTGAATGATTTTGGTAAATCTGTAGGTTTAGCCGTCTTTTCGTAGAAGATAAGCTTGCTGAAAAAAATATATATTTATATATGATCAGCATATATAATTGGTTAGTTTATTAGATTTTATTATTATTGTTATGACAGTTTCCACTGTCTATTTTTGCCCGACACTGAAGGTCTACTAATACCAATCAAAACACTTCGTGTGTTTGAGCAATGGTTCAATTACGAGATCGACATCTCAGTTGATACTCCACTTTCCACAAACACGGCCACACCAAAGTGAGGAATTTGAGTTCCGACAGATTTAAGTTGTATTATACAGGTCTTTAGTGGATTCAGGACTCGAATACGGGATTAGTCTGAATCACTACCGGTCACATTCTTTAGAGTTGAACCCGATAGTCACAAAAAAGGTCTTATCAATTCCTAGAATATATATTCACTTCTTGGTCAGAATTTATCATAAATTTAGTGTTTTTTACATTTAAACAAGTTCTCTCTCTCCGTGAACCATCAGGCTTGACTTATTTTTTTAGTTTTAGTCTTATCCCGGTTCTGACTTTCCTTTGATTTTAGAGACCCTTGGATAGCTATTAAAAGCATGTTTCTGCTACAAACGTGTCCAATGATCCTACAAGATTTTAGTTCCAATTTATTTGTAATAGAAGTTTTTGTGATATAGTGTAGACTTGCTCTAGCAAACTGTAATTAACTATTCCACTGGCAGATACATTTTTATATATGAATTGGTTTATTTTTATGAATCCCATATAAATAGGGTTATGTTTATATATATAAACTTAACCATATATATATGGTTTATATTTATTAAATATGGTTAAGTTTTATGAATCCCATATTTACTAGTAAATATGGAATTCAGAGGAACATAATAGACTTAAAATACCAATAATATCGTTAACAAAACTGTTTTTATTTAATTTGGATCCAGCAACTTCCTGTGATTACAGCGTTGGTGGCGAGGAAAATGCTGAACATGTGCTTCCTCTATGTTCTAAATTTGTTCAGCGAAAGAAAGACTCTAAAACTGGCACTTATAGACATCAATATAACTTTTCCTTCTGATTTTCACCAACCTGTTTCCAAAAGAAGTGCCTTTGACTGTTTTTTTTTAAATTCTTTGTAAATAATCGTCATCCTTCATAACTCTTACCCCCCCCTTTTTTTTTTCCTTTTTGTAATGTGTTTCATACCTACTTCTATGAACCCCGTGCGATACTTTGTGGTGCACGGGATTTTGTTCGTGTTTTCAACAAAAAATAAAAACTGAAATAAAATCGCACTTTTTTTTAGATTGTTTGAAGCGATTGAGAAGGAAGCAAAACAGACAAAAAAGGAGGAAAAAAAACTAGATTTATGTTAATAGGAGAAGGGGATGTTTTTGTCAACACACACACATCAACTACAAATGTATCCAATGATCCTACAAAATTTTAGTCCCAATTTATTTATAATAGAAGTTTTTGTGATGTAGTGTAGACTTGTTCTCGCAAACTGTAATTAACTATTCCACTGGCAGTTACATTTTTATGTATGAATTGGTTTATTTAGCTTGAAAAAGTAGATAAGGGATTGAAGGCAACATAATAGACTTCAAAGCATTAATAAATTCTAAAGGAAAACTGCTTTTTTAATTTGCACTTTATTTTTTGGATTGTTTGAAGCGATTAAGAAGAAAACAAAACAGGTAAAAAATAAAAGGAAAAAAAAAATGGATTTATGTCAGTGGGAAAAGGGGTGTTTTTGTTCCATCAACTCCTCCTTCACGGTTGTGTCTGTGTTGATGACAGTAACAAGAAAGAAATGGATTTTGAGCTTAAAAGCAGCCTCAAAAAAGAATACACGTTTAAAAGCTTCTAAAAGAAAAGAGAAGGGGACATAAAAACGTGAGAGAGATATCCATTTCTTTCCACTCCTCCTCTCATAATCGGACACATCTAGGAGACAACAAATGGCCGTCAAATTGGCGCCGGAAACACAAAAACCATTCTTAAACCGCCACCCCTCTTCCAAGGAAAAGTATCCGATCTTATTCATAAACGCCCTCCAAGACATCATTCAATTCTGTCTTGTACAGTTTCACGGTACATGGAGCTTACGACATATAGCCAGGGTTCTCGTGTGGGAAAACCCTCTTAGAGTATCGATCTTACTCTTGTATTTTTATGACGAAAGAAATCTCTCCTTTCCAAAACAGAGAACTTAAGGGTGATATACGTTATGTATGAAAATTTATGTGTCCTTACGAGAAGAATTGTTTAGGGCTTTATTATTTGGTATGTGTCACAGTTGCTGTTCTCAGTTTCCGATAAAAGTGACGAGTCTGCGAAAGTAGGCATAGATGTAATGTATTAGTAAAATAAAGAAATATGATGGTGTTATTAATAAAACTATTCAGACTGTAATAAGATCTTTCAGAATTTAATAAAAAATTTATTTTTAGAGAGTTTTGCCCTAGAATATGAATGTTAAGAATACAGAAAATGTAAGAAAACGCAAGTTCAAATCGGCTCAATTTTGTACTTGCAGAAATAGAGAATTTATATAGATTTTGAATTTTGTATATAAAATCAGTCAACTCATTTCAATTGTAAACAGACTTTCGATTGAGCACATTTACTTTCGTTAAACAATGAATATAAAATATATATTCATTGCAAAGAATAGTTGTAAAGATCGGGCGAACATTTTATATACAGGTATTAAGCTCATACGTTTGTCTTTCATCACACAACTTGAAAAAGTTAAATTGATTCATAAAATGGTTACCAATATTACAAAAACTATTACAGTGTAAAGTTCCATTGGCAATTGTCGAATGTTTTCGATAATCAGAATTGGTATTATTTGTATAAGAGTATAAGATAATCAGGAAACGTATTATATATACTTGTGTAAGGTCGTGTACTTGGTTTCATTTTCTCGAATAAAATATTTAGTAATGTGATACAGAAGAAACTAACTTTCAAAACTACAAATAAGTATTTTGGTTTAAATTCAGCAAATGCTGCAAAATTATCACCGCATGCATTTATTTAAATTAATAATTATAATATATTATAATGATTATATTATTATTATAATGATTGCAATACGGAGGTGGTTCAGAAAGTACCCGTGTCAAAAATGAGGTAACTCATTGCTATAGTGTCCACTTATCGTTTTTCTTTTTCTGAGATGACCATGAGTATGACGAACTTCGCATCCCAAAAAATCGTCACCATAATTTTTCCAGTCGATTGGACCGTCTTCCAAGTACACACACAAGTATGTTGTATGTACACACAATTGTAACTTTGTGTAAATCTGTTGCGTAACCCACTAGAAAACAAGGAATGCTGCACTGGAACAAAAGCAAACAGTTACGATAAACACAGAGCGAAAATGCGAGTTGAGTTTTGTCGTAATCTAGCGGTCAAGATCAACAAATTCCCGAATTCCCACGAAAAAATCCGAGAGCGAATGGCTCGTTCGTTGCCTCAGTACAGAATGTGTCGTATATCGAATACCATATTGAAGAGAGGTTACTTTAATATGGATTACATTCCTGTGTAATGAAATATTTTATGTGAAAAGGCAAGGAGAAATAACACATTCAGAATAAATTATTTATTAATTAATATTATTATTTTGAAATAAAATCTTGTTGATTTAGAAACAGATCACTACGGATGTGTTAGAGGAGATCCAAAAATTTTTTTTTTCTTTTTTTGAAAGTAAAATGAAAGTCGAAATGCTAATTCTAAAATTTTGTAAGACAGGAATTTGAACAAGGAGAACCCTCCCAAATTGTTCACTCCCTTCCACCCCCTCCATCCTCCAACGAAAAATTTGAATAAAGTTTTCCTTGAATTATTTTTTTAAAAAAATAATAAAAGCCATGTATCACTAGGAACAAATGAAATTTTTTCTCGACTAACAAATTTGAAATATATTTAACTTATTCGAGATACATTTTTCATTTTATCTATCTCCTTCCTTAGTATATTTAAACTCAAAACACGAAAAGAAAAGTTTATGAGGTAGTGCAAAAAGTACATGTTTTTGTCGACAGATGGCTTACTAAGTGTTAGTAAAATTAATAAGTTTAAGCATGTGACTATGGTAGCTCGTCACAGCTTAATTTGACTATCATAGTACTACATTAATTTTTATTCTGTGGTGTAATTTTATCAATACATAGTCATTCAATGAAATTATATATATAATGTTAATTAAATTTAATTGTAGCTAAAATGATGAAATATCTTGTAGGACATTGTGTTAACAACACATGCTCAAAATATGCATAAACACATTAAATACAAATTTTAATCGTTTAAATTTTTATTTAGAGGGATTTATCTTTTGTATTTCCTTAAAACTACATTGAGGTTCAATAATCCGGCAAAACTGTGTTCACGAAGTTGTCGGATTCACTCTTACTATACTCAGAACCACGTTAAGTAGGTATATCTCATTTTTGACTACTAAATATAATTCACGATTAGGTAAACAAAATTTTATAGATTAACTTTTATGCATTTGTCTTCTCCCTAATTATTTAATTTTACAAAGCTAAAAAAGAAAATAATAATTTAAAAAGGATGCAACTAATTTTTCTTATTGAGATTTTCCCCTGTTTTGAAAGCTTATATTCTAAGAAGTCATGTATATTTTTTCGAAAATTTAGTCATCCATTTTTCAAGGAAAAATTGGTTGGGGAATTGTGCTGTGTGAAAAGCAACAGAAACTTCTTCATCTTTTATCCTTTATCTGTTATTCGAAAACAACATCACAGAAATATTTTACAAGCTTATAATCTTTCACGTTAAAATGAATATGTTACAGCACATCTATGACTTTTTTATTTAGTACAATAAATTCAACACTATTTTACTTGTGAAACCATTATGTTCAGAGATAAAAATATTTACTTTAACCTAAAATTTCGTCGAGACATGCGATAAAAATTTAGTGCTTGTGTATTGAAAAAAGTTTTGATGTTGTAAATGTTTATAACGTTTTCAGGCCTCTAGAGAAGTAAAAAGAGAATAATAAAAAAGCTTCTTTTTTGTTAACAACTGATTCGTTTTTTTAAATAGGACTTCCCACTCCAGTCACGCAACAGATGAATATTTGCTCAAAGTAGAATTTTTTTCTTCTTTTCTTTTCTGTTTTTTTTTAAAGTATTTCTTAACATATTAAATAGAAATAGACTAATTAAATGAAAACATCTAACACATCACAAGCATATATAATTTGCATTGTTTTCCAGTTTAATGTAAATTTTAAATTATGCCTTTTTCCAAGCAGTTAGATTTGAGTTTACTTACGTGTGGTTAAAAATATCGAAAGCTGAAATTAACACGTACATCAATGAATAAAAAGAATGAGAGATCGTATAAATTAAAAATAGGACATTTTTATAGTTTTTTGTTTGCATTACACGATACAAATATGCGCGTGCACATACAAAGAGAGAGAGAGAGAAAGAAAAATTTATAAATCATTAGTAATTTCATTTATATGCTGAAGATATTTAATATATATATATATAATTTCATAAAATTAGATTTATAAAAGAAAAAATTTTTAGTCATCATATATGATCCATATAAAATATGTAAGTGTTACTTCAGAAAAAAAAAAAACTTCATTTTCAAACAAAAAATTATTTAAAATTTTAATCCTTTTCAAAATGTTTCAGTATTTTAAAATTTCTACTACTTCTACAAATTTTAATATTTTTTAAACAATATATTTATCCCAAATTCTCAAAAGAGTTTCTAACAGTTATATGTACGGGTTTGGTTGTGTAAGTGTTATTTATATAGTTTTACAATTTTTTTTCTATCAGACATTGTGAAAAACAGAAACAAAAGTTATAACTGATTTTCCATGTTTCTGAAAAAATAATGATTTATCTAAATCCTTATTCCATTCACAGATTATCAGACATATTACATAAAACAACAAGGAATTTTTTAAAAACAATATATTGATCGCAAAAAAAAAAAAAAAAAAAAAAAAAAAAAACCCACACCTTAGCATTAGCCGGACCGCCATTAAAAATAAAATACTTAGAAATGCTATTTAAACATCTGAAGATCAATGAAATGATTTGAGACACTGTTATAGCAAATAACTCGCTAAATAATGCAGTTGGAGCTATGAAATTTTGCACATATAATTCCAAAATCCAACAAATAAAATACGGTAATTTTTTTTCGAAGCTTTGAATATTTTTAAGGTAGTGTTAATCATTGATGTGATTGTAATTGCTTATTAATATCGCAATGACAAGTAGCGCGAGGTCTATTGGAAACAGACCTCCTAATTTCGAGCTTCGGTCAAGTGACGAGAACGACACATGAGTTGGTATCTCCTTCTTCAAACTTTCCCACCATGCTTAGGTTTTTTAGTTTAGTTTTTAATAACGTCGCAATAGAAGCAACGCTAGGACTATTGGCAACGGACCTTATAATTTTGAACCTCGGTCAAGTGACGAGGACGACACCTGCCCCAACATGCTAACTATAGATTTCAACCAGAGTTAACGTTCATAAATAGCTAACAACCAATCATCTTCCTCTCGAATTATCACATTGTATGAAGTAATCCCTGGTAGATATAGATTTAGAGACCATATATATATATATATATACTCAAATTAGTATGAGTATATATATGTATATATATATATATATATATATATATACTCATACTAATTTGACAATCTATTATTCATTATAGATTCCATTTTTGACTCTAAGACATTATTAAAACGTTTATCTTGCTGTATAACCTTAAGGTTTATATTCATTACAGAAACCGATAAAAAAAAGAGATTAAACTTATTTAGCTTGTATTCGAAACTTTCCAGCTGAATCCATTAAAGACTAAGAGCAGCTCTATTTTTTTCAAACCCTTAATGTTTCCTTTAGGGGAAAAAGGGAATCGATTCTCCTCAGTTTCTACAAAACGTGATCGATGCGCTTTCAATAGTCAAGCAAACAGTATCCGCCAGACAGAGATACGGAAAGAGTGAAGTTCACCAATTACCCGAAATTCTTGACATCACAAAAAATTGTCTGAGATGACTCACGATACCGTAAATGAACTGCACATTCACCCACCGCACTGTGACCAATCTCCCCCACCCCAGGGCTGATCGTGCCCTATCCCTGGGTGACACACATAAAGAAGCTTAAGCTCTAGAAATCTAGGAGGATGACCACTAACAAAAAGCTTCGTTTTGTGGTACGCGTTGAGGAATAAATAATCCAGGATCACACAGACGGCAGCAAGCGGCTCTTGCAAATTCAGGACAACCTCTTCTTTGTGAAGATGACATTGGGCACCTGATACAATGGAACACATTAAGGTTCTGACAGATTGTTGCATTTCGTTCGGGATGCCTTTTTTGTGGAAAACTAGCTTACATAAAATAAGTATTTTATTCAGAATTTTGTACGGTGCTGTAAAGCTGGACGAACTTCCTGATTTATGCGGGATATTCGCAGGGAACGATTCATTTTGCATTTCAGTCACAAGTCATTCGACAATAAAGCCCTTTTTATGAGAGGAATCTTCCTCAAGTTACGAAAGGCAAAAGAAAATTGTTGTCCTTTAGTTAGAGAAATATGTAGAGATAGATGGCAAGTTCCGTTTGAGGAATGAATTTAAGAGTACTTGTACATGACTACAAACCTTGTCGTGTTAATATATTTTTGTAAGCTGTAACTGTCGTTCAAAAGTAAAATATAAAAAATAATATATTGGGAGCAACAACAAATTAAACAGCATTAGCCTATCTTTTTAAACATGCAAATCTAATAATAATCGAGTTTACCTTGAATGGTAACTCAAATTATCGGTAATTAATTGAATACGTATGATACGGAATAATTAATTTTAAGAATATTTTTACAATTTTTCAAGACAGTTACCTAGCGATAATTCTTCGGAAATCTTTTACATATTATTAGAATCATACAAATACAAGCACTGAATTTGATTCACTGAGTTTGATTTGATGCATATATATGTGTGTGTGTTATTATTAATAATTATTATTATTTGAAAAAAATGGATACAAAAAATATTTGTATCCAATTATGTAAAAAATAATATATTAATAATACATACAATTAAAAAAAATACATAAAATTAAAAATATATGTAAACCCTTTTTTAAGCTCTTTTCATGGAAGAAACATACTGAAACAGATTATGTCATGTGTAGAAAAGCACTATCTTGTGTAACGATATTGCTATCCATTAAAATTCTCAAAGATAACTTTGAAGACGTAATTGATATACATTTTATCCAAAATTACTCTTAAGTCTGCATTATTTTCAGAGACATCGTGTGTTTTTGCCCCATTAACTAATCTTTTGGGCTACTTTACGACGTTATTTGATTTGAGCTCCTCGCCTTGTGAGTAAATTGTGACTTATTTAAATCAATTTTGCTATACATATGTATAAGAAGTGTAATGAATAGTGGCGAGTCAGATAGAGATATTAAACGTGTTAAAATAAAGAGAGGAAATGGTAGATTATTGAGATTGTAGTACACACGGCAATGGAGCAAGAAAGTTAAGATGATATTCGACTCGGACCCAGTAAATAAACATTGTTCCTGACTCGGATTCAGTTATACTGTTATTGAGGTAAGTAGAATTTTTAATCATAGTCTTTAATCTCGGAAGCAAATTAGCTACCGCTAATAATTTTTATCAATATTTTAATTATTAGATCAATATTTTAATTATATTTTAATTATATTACGGAGACAAATAAAATCTCATTTTTCGCAATTTTGTGTAATTTGTTTATCACATATCATTTAACAGCTACCCTCCGACGATATAAGAGAGTTTCAGTCAAGGATATACATCTTTTCCTTCGCTTTATACGTAATTTTTCTAGTGAGCCAGTTCCGGATAACGGGGCATGTAGATAACGAGCAGCATTTCTATTTCGGTACAGCCGTTGACGGACGTATCCTCACAGTAAATAAACATCTGATGTGACAGCAATACAGCTGAGGGCAAAAGGCCTTTAGTAGACTCGAGGGAATAACAGCAATCCATCTTGTCCCCCTTTTTATATCCTATTACATCCCACTTTCATATTTTTTCTCCACACAAGCTTTGAGTTCTGAGTGCTCGATACTTATGATTACGTCGCGATGGAATTGTTACGCTAGCATTATTTGTTATTGTCTTCTTTAGTTTTCTGAGTCAATTTCTTAAGATTCTGGTTATTATTTGCTGATCTTTAAAATTTATTGATATGTAATTTTGTATAAGGAATTTTAGAAATTGATAACAATTTAACTGAAGTTGCTGAAAGTTTTTGAGGTTTAGGATTTGAGAAAAATGCCCAGACTCATACAGATTGCTAAAGTTTGTTTAATATTTCGATATTTTTGTGTTTAAAATATGTAATTCAACGAAACTTATACAGAATTTGTAACATTTAAATCACATACACACAAAGGTAAAACTATATTTCAGTGAGATAGAATTAATAAACAAAAAAAATTATTACATTCTTTTAAAAATAAAGGAAAGAATATTTTAGCTTAAGCGTTAAATATTGTTATTTTTTGTAACATTCAATAAGAAAATTTTCCACAATTTTTTTAGAATTACTAGATGCATGATTCTTCTATTAACATGGCAACTACTTTAATATAGTGTACATAATTTACATGGTTCTTATAGACCAATTCCTTTGTGAAAATATGAGATAAATTGATTTATTATTTATTTACTATTGTTAATTTTTTTAATTATGATTTGATATTATACTTATCACAAAAAAAGTTGTATCCATAAGGAAGCAAGGTACAGAAATACAAAACAAGAAATTGTTTCATCTGTGTTCTATATGCATATAATTAAATGTTAGTTGCGTCGGCGCCAGAGATGTCAGCAAACCCGTGACTTACCGTTCTACTAAGGACTCTTTATTAGGTCCTCCCGAAGCACATAATTTTGGGTCCAACAATTATGTTATTGTCTAATATGCCGCTTTGCATTTTAAAATATCTTTGATAAGAAACCGACTGACATTGGAATAGTTGCACGCCTTTGAGAAGAGTCGCATTGTATGACTACATGAAGATAGATGATCATTCCGTCGGATGGTTTGTCGTGTCTGACGTGCACATGTTATTTTTTCACGCTGGTGGCAGAATTAGGTACTAGGAAGTAATCGCTCAAGACAAGTAGGTTGAAGAAGAGCTACACGGACTACAGGTAGGGAAGATCAAATAATTGTCCGTATAAGCGCAAAAAAACATTAAATGCCACAATTCCGGACGTTATGCAAACAGTGATGTCCTTTTTGTATCATCCTGTAAGTGCCTACACCATTAGAAGCCGGCTACAAGCTTCTGGATTGCTTACATGGAGACTTTTACGTCCAACTACATGTTAATTGCCTTAAATTAAAAATAAATTAATCTCACAAACAGTTTTCTAACCTCGTTCACAAGCTTCATTGACACTAAAAGGAAATTTCGATGTATATCTTAATGTTTCCAATTGCTTACGATTTCCGTTAAAATAATATAATTCGATACATCTATGTAAATTTTTTTTAAAAATTCCATATAGTTCAGTTTTAAATTTTCAATACTTAGTATAGTTTTATCTCTTTATAAATCTTTAATGACTCTAAGTTTCTCTCGGTTTTTTAAAAAAAATAATATTCAATTTTAAACTATGTGAATACTACTTTTTAGATATACTTCTTGTGGTTATTAAACAACGAGACTTACTCTGTAAAACATTTTATTTTGATGTCAAACACATTTACTAATTATCACCTTCAATATACACCCCTTCTCTATCCCTACAACGCTTCTTGCGAATCTTCCATTGTTCGAAACAAGTGCTAAGGGTTGTCTTCTGTCAGCTCCTTAAGGTTACGTGCCGCTTTTTCTTTCACTGCTTCAACGGACTCAAATCTTGTTCCTTTAAATGGAGATTTCCC
Source organism: Nephila pilipes (assembly GCA_019974015.1). NCBI lineage: Eukaryota > Metazoa > Arthropoda > Arachnida > Araneae > Nephilidae > Nephila > Nephila pilipes. The sequence continues at coordinate 295,947 of BMAW01013201.1, forward strand.
TTTGGGAAGCAGAAGTCGCATGGGGCAAGATCCGGTGAATAAGGTGGATAATCTAACACTGAGATGCTGTATGTAGGGTCGAAACTTATTGACAAACAATGTGGAATGAACCGGCACATTATCTTGGTGGAAACTTTTGCCGTACGGATTCTTTGTCAATTTCTACTGTCTGAGCTATCACACAAATACTTAACACGAATACTTAAGTATCGTTTTAAAAAAAACTATTACACATCATGGCTCCAAATTTTGAATGCTTCCATAATTGGTATTTATGCATATAGTTATAACCTAACATTTTTTTCTCTCTTTCTAAAATTTGCAGTTATGGATTCTTTGTCAATTCTTACGGTCTCAGCAATCACACGAATACTTAACATGGTATTCAAAGTGTCATTCAATGGCATTCAAAGTGTCAGTACAAACGTTTTTGTGAGCTTCTTGTTTAAATGTGTGAATTTTAGGTACACACTTTTTGCATGTTAAAGTTGTTATGTAAAATTTGCTGGATTTTATTCTTTGTCAATTCTTACAGTCTTAGCAATCGCACGAATATTTAACCGACGGTCAGATCGAATCAGATTACCCATTTTTTCGATATTATCATCCGTTTTTGACGTGGAAGGGCGACTCGGGAGTGAATCATTTTCAATGTCTTCTCGGTCATCTTGAAAACTCTTAAACCACTCAAAAATACGTGTTCGCAATAAATATTCATTGCCATACAGTCCTTTTTAATAAATTATATGTTTCAGTAGCGGTTTTCCCAAGTTTCATGCTAAATTTCACATCAATTCGTTGCTCTATTGTTACACTTATTTTTCCAGCAAAATAAAAAATAAAATAATTAATGCGAATGAAGGCTACTGTTATACGGATTTGTTTACAGAAGTGAGAGGCATTACATTCGAAAGGGAAGGCTTAACGCTAAGTAGCTGTCGGTTGCTGGCGTTTGGAGCGTGCGTACTTCTTCTGTAGCCGCTCCATTCTCGTTATTTAATAGCCAAACCTTGTATACCGAAATACCTAGATAGCTTCAGTTTAATTAATATTGCTCCCAGCATCACTTCGATGCAATTCAAATCTATTATTTTTTTTTAGCCCCCCCCCTTTTTTTTTCCCCACTTCATATTATTTATATAAAAGCAAATATTTTTCGCGTTAAATTTTCTTAGTAATTCCATATTTTCCCTTTGTTTTTTTAAAATATATATTTCAGTTTTAAACTATACAGATAAGTCCATTTGACATGACGACCTGTGACTTTCATGTATATGTTGTTCTAATCGATGTTGCCTCGAGTAAAACTTGGATACTGTTAAGAGGGATCAAACTGACCTTTCGACCTTTTCGCAACCGGAATATTAGTTATGGGCCACTACTTGCACTCCGGGGCGAACTTTTCCCAAAATAGCAACGTGTACAGGCGAAAGTGAAATGCTTGTCCATGCGATAAGATAAGGTATTTAAAATTATATCCTTCAGGAAATGTAAATTCATCTCTGCAACTGAAATTTCGGAACATTTCGATTTTAGAATGCTCATTTAACTTCTATGTATTCATCAATCATTCAGTGACTTCATTCACCAAATTACATAACTACTTTCCTAGTCAGTTTAAATCGAAAATGCCACGAAATGTATTTAAATTATTTTTGCACAGTTTCAAAAAATAAAACTCAAGAGAAATATAAAAGTATCACAGTTTATATTTATATTTTTAAGATATTTTCAAAAAAAAAATTATAATATTTTTTTGATACTTACTGTTTTGAATTATATAAGACTGTTGTATATCCTAAATAACAATTTTAATGCTATAGTTTTGAAACAAGAAGCTGTATAAATATAACAAACATCTGTATAAATATAACAAACAACTGTATAAATATAATGTTATAGCTATTTAATATTTGTCTCACTTTATAAGAAATAAAAATAATAAATGAAAACCTAAAAAAAAATTTGTTGACTTTTTTGGGGGAAAAGGTAGACAAAAGAAGCAGATTCCAACTGCCTAACTAATTAACTTATGATTGCTGCCAACATTTTAGTTTTTAGATGAAAATTTTCAGCTGGATTGAAAAATCTTCGCTTATTTTTTTTAAATATATAATGAAGATAAACTGTCATTTTCGGTACATGTCATTTTCATATAAATTTTACTGGTTGAAGATAAAAATATTTTTCACTTTTTAGTTCTCTTTTTTATCTTCTGTCACATAGAAATTAAATTTTTTTTTATACGTATTATTATCTTATTGAAATAAAATCTTTTACATGTATAATTTTACTGTATCAACTAATTGGGTTGTAAATTACAAAAACGAATGAATAATAGATGCGAAGTATCATCTCCTTAGAATAATTTTTTAGTTTTTCTTTTAATTTAATGGTTCTTTTGAAGCTATACAGTTAAAAACTTTCATGGTATACAAAATATGATGCAATATGTTAAAAAAGAGTTTTTTTTGTGGTTTATTCATTAGTATGTTGGCGACGACATATTTTACTTATATAAACTCGTTTTCTTTTACTTAATCCTTAACTTACACCTAACTCTTAATTAAAGGCTTTACTTAAACTCGATTGATTTTACAACACATGAAATCAACATGCAGAGTTTTACCACCAAAGGCGTATGGCGGCTACAAATAATACACATCATAAATTATGCGTTAATACACTCTATAACAAAAAAAAAAAAAAAAAAAAAACCGACGCACCAAGAAGGAGTAACCCAATTGTAATGAAATTTCGTATGCAAAGACATTTCGACATTTAGTAAATTATTAAAATTTGGTGTCCAATGAATGAATAGTGGGAACTACAGCGCATCGGAACTGCGCATTCAGCTGGTGTATAAAAGAAGCGCGATTCTCAATTTGATGGTCAGATTTTCTGTTGCATTGCGATTTAGGATACCTTTCAACGACTGAAAAAATGTCTCGCCGCAGGATTCAAGATCATTACTAGTAACTGTCAGAGTTTGAAATAGGTCGTATCTTTGGATTGCAAGAGGCAGGTTGGGCAAATCGGAGAATCGCTCGGCATATGGGTCGAAGCGATTAGAAGATGCTGGCAAGAATTGGTAAGCAATGATAGATTTCAGCGTAATGATGGTAGTGGTAGACCTAGGGCCACAGCAGATCGGGAGGACAGAGTGAGTGCCAGATGAGCTACCACAGAGCCTGATTCATCGTTCAATCCTCAGACGTGAGTTCCACTCACGAGTGTCCACCATGACCCTACACAGACGGCTGATAGAGTGAAATCTACGCTGGTACCGACCACTACGCCATCTGCCACTCTCTTCTGCACACTGTCGAGCCAGATTTTTAGTTACACTAATATGTTAACTAATAAATTGAAAACTAACTGATAAATTGTGATCAATATACACAAAAGAGAGTAATTTTTAGTTACTCTCTTTTGAGTATATTGATCACAATTTATTCGATTAATCGGATTCCATTGATGGATATCGCTAAAAAACTGTTAATATTATTGAAAATTGTGTTATTAATGGTTATTACTAAATTATTTTAACTTTTATTCATTTGCTTTTCATTTACAGTGAAGAAGGATTTATTTTGAAGTATAAATATTTTAACAAAGTTAAAACAATTGGTAAAAAAAATCAGATGCTTGCAATTTCTTTTTTAGCATTTTATTTTTAATTTTGTTAAAAATAATTTTTTTAGCTTTCTGTGTTACAATACTTTTAACATAATTATGTATTCCGGTATCATATAATTACAACAGTTTCTTTTTTATCGAAAGACTAAGCAAACTAGAGAGATAAAATTATTACATAATAAAAGTACATTTTAAAACAATACAAATATTGAATTATTGCACAGAAGTTTCGAAAGCATTTTTTAAACGGCTGCAATTAAAAATCCATAAAATTGTTCCACTCTCATGTTTAAAAAGTTGATGATGAAATAGCGTAAAATATAATTAAAAATAAAAATTTTGCTTATATTCTTTTTCATCACTGACTAAAAAACTAAAACTAATAGAAACTGTAGCGTAAAAAGCAGTCTTTCAGACAGAATAACTTTATTTCTGAATGTTACATTTTATCTACAGTGAAGTTCAGACAAGTTTGGAAAGACTCATTTATCTTTCCACTGATCGTTTCCAAGGCGTTCAATCAAATTTTGTTTTGAGAATATCTTCTTTCTTATGAGAATTCCTATGTTTGATGTAAACTTGATGATTTTATATAAACTGCTGACTGTTCAACTAAATTTTAACTTTGTATTAGAGAATATGTTGCGAAAGTGTGCTTGTTGTAGTTGCAAAAAATAACCACTAACATGAAACTGCTTTTAGAAAGTCAGTTACCATAACACGGATTGACTAAAAAGTCGGAGGCCTATTTTTTAAATAGAAATGTAGAAAGAATCAGATTCTTTCTTATGTACGAGGTGTGGATATTAAATAACGAGACTGATGCTGCTACAGAAGAAGTACGCATGCGCCAAACGCCAGCGACCGACAGCTGTTTAGTGGGAAGCCTTTTCTTTCTAATGCAGTACATCTCGTTTTGTAAACAAATCTGTATAGCCATTGCCTTCATTTGCATTTAAGTTATTTTTTTTTGTTTCGCCGGAAAAATGGCAAATGAGCAATGAATTGTTACGAAATTTCACATGAAGCTTGAAAAAAGCCGCTACTTATAATTTATTGAAAGAAGTGTATGACAATGAATGCTTATCACGAGTACGTGTTTTTTTCAAGATGGCTTAGAAGACTCTAAAGATGATTCATGCCCAGATTGCCCTTCCACATAAAAAAACGGATGACAATATCGGAAAAATCGGTAATCTGGTTGGATCTGACTGTCGGTTAAGTATTTGTGCGATTGCTGAAACTGTAGGAATTGACAAAGAATACGTACGGCAAATTTTACATAATAATTTTGACATGCAAAAAATGGTGCATAAAGTTCTCACGTAGGATCAACAAGAAGCTCGTAAAAATATTTGTACTGATTCTTTGAAAGTCATTGAAAATGATCCAAACTTATTGGAATGGATAACAACGTGTGACAGATCGTGTTTTTTTTTTTTTTTTTTTATTTTTTTACTTATGATTCTAATACAATCAATGCATTGGAAGAACCCATCTGCATTGACAGCCAAAAAAGTTCGAATGAGCAAATCAAAATTCAAATAAATGAAGATTGGCTTTTTTTTTGTCTATATTCATGGGACTGTGTAGTGTACCTTCAGTGGGTTCTTGAAGGTCAAACTTTTAATCAATATTCACGTTCTTGTTGCACTCCGAGAAATAATAAGGAAAAAACGACCTGAACTGGGGAAGGACAAGTCATTCCACATTTGTCTGTCAAGAGGTTTCTAGGCTAAGAACAACATCCCAGCGTTAGACCATCCGCCTGAAACACCGTATTTTGTACCATGCGACTTCTATCTGTTTCCTAACGTGAAACGTGCGTTAAAAGGAACAAGATTTGAGTTCGTTGAAACTGTGAAAGAGAAAGCTGTACGCGTCCCGAAGGAGCTGAGAAGAGAAGACTTCCAGCACTGTTTCGAACAATGGAAGATTCGCATGAAGCGTTGTAGGGATAAAGGAGAGGTGCATATTGAAGTTGATAAAAAGTAAATATGTATGAGATCAAAATAAAATGTTTTACAACGTCATTCATGTTATTTAATAGCTACACCTTGTATATTAATATATTTTAGAATGTAAACAGTAAAACTAGTATTACCTAATGCATCAAATCTCAACCGTTGGTACACGTACCTCAAGGGTAAGTGAGAAGTCTTTAGGGGGTACGCCAAAAGAAATTAATTATGGTAATCAAGCAGTTAAAAAAAACTAAGTAATTTTAAAATATTAAAAATAATTTTAAAGAGTAGGTAGAGATTTTTATATAGATTGTCAGTTAAAAAACTGTCGATTCCTGAATAGGAGAAATTGTTTAAGCTCTCGTTATGTACTACTCTGAAAACCCCTTTCTATGTCGGAATGATGAACCTAGAAAATTTTAGGGGTCGACACGGTGACGTATATAGTGAACTTTTTAAAAGCGTCAATATGTATTTGATGTGGTTTGATAGTATGCAGGTGCTTGTCGAAATTGCATTTTTTTTTCGAATACTTATATTAAAAATATAAATAAAGCAAGTTATACGCAGCTCCGGATTTGAGATTGCATTTTTCTTCTTTTGAGACTGATTTATCAAAACTTTGGGATTCAATGCAGTCTAAAATATATCATTAAATTTTCTGTTTTCCGATTTTCTGCGTGAATTTGTTTGCATATTTCAAGGGGGGGGGGAGCCAATACAATGAAAAAGTGGATCACTTAGTTCAACTGAACCCGTCCCTTTTTTGGAGAAGTTTTCAGAATCTGTAATGGGGGAAACAGATTTTATGGGGGGGATGCATGGAGGATTCTTGGTTGTGGGTACGTGGATAGGAACCGAGTCAGCTGGGGGTATGTGGACAAAAAAAATTGGGAACGTTTGATGTAACGCAGTGGTTCTCAAACTAACCACGTACTCCTTGGATTGAAAACTAAGACCTAAAGTACCACTAAGTATAATTTATCATTAATTATATACATGAGTTTGTCTTTGAATATTACTACTTTTTCTTTTCTGAGCTGCTCATGCACCTCTTGATATTCTTACGCGTATCCCAGTGGTACACATATCCCTGTTGGAGAATCATTGAATTAACGGCTTTTAGTTTTTTACAAGACAATATTGACCTCTGAAGAAAGAAAGCGGATATATTTTTAAAGTTTTAATTAGTTTGACAGATATTCAAAAGGAGTGTGTGTGAACACATTTTATTGCACAATGAAAATATCGTTATTTCTTTAAGAGTCATCAGAAATTATGTCTTATATAGGGAGGTTTTGAAAGTTGAATGCTTAAAAGCTGTTTTGTACATTATAATAATACAGTATACAGAAATGATAATTAAAAAATAATAAAAATAGCTTAGGTGGGAAAAAGAAAGTTTTAAATATTATTTCCATTCATTAGTTAAATAAAAGAAAGTAAACGAAATTGAAAACTGTCAAAAAAAAAAATCTCTTCTTTTTGTTATCAAGAAAGAAAATAGTTTCATACAGGGAGTCAAAATAAATGTTTAAAATTTAAATTAATTTGCGCAAGTGATTTCTCGAATATTAGCGGAAACTATGAGGTAGGAAATACTTGTATACTGGGAGTTCTCTATTGGGCCTTAATTTGGACCTCATAGGGAGTCTATTTCTGAATCGGTCTGGGGATGAAAGATTTCTTAGTCCGCCCTAATTAGGAGGGTCACGATAATCTGGAAATGCTCCTGGCTTAAGAAAGCCGAGGATTATCTGTTGGAGCAAAAGCGTTGTTGAGAGGGAAAAGTTCGAAGGAAGGGAACTAATGTGACAAAATGGTAGATTTACTTGCTGAAAATCCAAGTCTTAGCCGAAGTGTAACATTGTGAGAATGAATGTAACTTTATGGGTATGTCTGTCAGAGACAATAACGTCTAGTGATGAAATTTTAAGAAATATATACGAAATGATAGATTCTTCAGAGATTATTTAATAATTGATATACTTATTAAACTAATCATAATATTAAGATCAATAAAAGTAACTTCAATAGTTTCGGAAAAAACTTTAATAATACTATTTTTCAGCAGGCATAATTTTACTGTAGTGAGACAAGCTGTTGATGTTGTTTTATTTAACACAGCGAGCCTGGCAATGCTTCACTATTACAAAATTAATGTATATATATAAATTAAATAAATACTATTGAAGCTCAATATATCATTTTTTAATTTATTCATTTAAAATAACACTAATTGAATTGTAAATACGAAATAGAGGAACATTTTCCACCTGTTTCATTGCTGCTTTATTTTTATAATGCTTTCTATTATAATTTTTTTTCTTCAGCTTGTAAAATTACTTGGTTGCACATGGGAATCCAGTTTTGTTGTATTTTATCATTAACTTTTGTATTCAGTGTGCTGGGATAAAAATCACATTTAATTTTTATTTTAAAGGAAATAAAATTAAATACTATAAAGATATTGAGACACTAATACTCACATATATATATATATATATAACCAATAATCAATATTACAATTTGTTTGTTTTCTGTATTTCGCCAATTTTTGACGCCGTGCGATACGTAATGAGAGTTTGGTGACCCATTTGAAAAGTTTCAAAATTTATCGCTGTGGTCGCCATATACACTCTATACTTCACTCTAAACACTAAACACTCAATGTATCGGATTTCATTCAAACCACTTTCTAAACACTATTAGGACTGATAAAAAGATACTATGAAATATGAAATATTTATCAAACTCAGTTGAGCAGTTTTTGAGTATGAGGCACACACATAAAATCATTCCTTTTTATTTGTGTAGATTAGAGGGAAAAAACTATTGTTGTTATCGAAAGACAATATTTCTTCCACTGAAAAGAAAACTGTATTTTTCTTTATATATAATCTAGTCTTTAATTAACAAGATTAATATTGCTCGAATAACCGAAAATTACATTGTTCTTACACATTTTAACGAAAAACACAAAGGAAAAGCAAAGTTTTCTTTTTTTTTTTAGATTTAAAATAATTATTCTGATTACCAAAAAAGGAGGAATTTATATAAATGATATGCACTCGCGAAAATTAATCTACAAAGACACAAGGCGAGTCTTTCCAACAAATCTACGAAAAGAGTAGCTATTTGATCTTTGATGAACTAGTATTAAGTGGAAGTGTTCAGGATGCGAAAAAGGTTGATCAACTACCACTAGTTCTAGGAACTGTGCTGTTCATTTAGGACGCAATCAAGAAGAAGTCTAAACAGAGAGTTTATTGTTCCACACTTCCGATCATTTGAAAAATTGCGTTTCAAATTGAAAAAAAGAAAAAACGTAGTTTAGGATTAACAGCATTAATCAAAGCTAGGAGGGATCACAGCTGCAGTAGCTAAAATTACTCCTGATATTTCAGACAAAGTTTTCCAACCGATCACCGAATTCTCGATTGTATGTGCTTTTATGTAAAGAACTGAAAGGAATTATATTAATGCATTGATGTTTTCTTAAATTTCACTAATTTGTAAAAAGGGACAAACATTGACATCCTGACAGTTTTACTTATTTTATTTAAACGATGTTAATTACCGTTTTACTTATTTTTCCGATAGAATTAAACTGTGTTTACTTTTCAACCGTTTTACTTGTTCTATTAATTTATAGAATTAATTCATTAACTTTGAAGCAATTTTGGTCATTTTATTAGCATTGTTTACGAGACAAATTTTTAGCTATACTAATTAATGTGTTAACTTCATAATAGTTTTAACATATCTAGGTTAGCAGTTTTTCTCAAGCGTTGTTTTCTTTCATTTTTTTCTTTCTTTTCCTTTTCTTTTCTTTTTAGTGTACCTTAGACGAAATCAAGAAAGGGGAGGGTTCAGCCCCTTCACTCTAAAAGATTCTTTAAAAACAATTTTGGGAAGTAATGAATTGCTTAAGAGTCTTTATTGAGCATTTAGGGGGGGGGGATCTGTAGCAAGTCATCGGAAGTATAAGTTAGAAATTAAACTGAATGAATTAAAAAAAAGTGTTGCATGTACTTAAATCAGAAATCTAAACGTCAGAATTAATAAGTAATTTATCGTGGATGTATTATAACTTTAATTGTATTTCACAGTTTTTATAAGTGTGTTTAAATATTTTATAAGAGAAATCTCTCTCTCTCTCTATTTAGCAATATTAAAACTAAATTAGTGTAATTAAGTAAATTTTGACATTGATTAATATAAACTATTATATTTGATAAAATGGGAAAACAAAATATGTATGTAATTAAATCTAACTATATGTAATATTTAATTCTTATCTTAACATTACAAACCAAAAAAAGCTTCTCCCCTTAAAGTTTGTTCTTTATATATGTAGTTATGCTTGTAGTTTATTTTTTATTTTGTCTTTTTTTAAGTAGTATTTTCTTTTTTTTTTTCAAGCATTTCTCATTGGGAATGATGACTGCTGCTTGGATTCAAAATGTATTATTTTGTAATTGTTTTTTTTAAAAAAAATATTTAAATATAAAAAAATAAATTATAATTTGCATGTGACAGATAACTTTTAAATAAAATCTATTCTATTCAGCATTACCGTTTGCAAAAAAACCAACTTGAAGTAAAAATGTATTTAATTTGACACGAACTATTGCACTAAATAATTAATTTTGATAATTGAGGCAATTTGATTTGGAATTTATGTTTCATGCTTGTGCATATGTGTGTACATAAAATAAATAAAAATTAGAAATAAAAATGTACATTTTGATAGAACACTCACAAAATCTTTTTCTTCGAATGACTTGAAAAACTCTGCATTTTTTACTTCTATAAATAGTAAACGAGATTGACTCGCATAAAATATGTCATTTAGGCATTCGGGGGAATAGAATATTACATACATGCTTTCTTTTTTTTTTTTTTTAATAGTTAAAGAAATCTACATTCAATTCGGCATTAAGTTAAAGCTCATCAATTCGCTTAATTACAGAATTACTTCATTTCCGTCTTTGAAACAAAGCAAAAAAAATTTTTTTTTTTGTATCTTGATAAGAGGAAATATATTTGGGTCTGATACTATTCTAGTGTTTAAAGCGAAGTTAAAAATCTCATTAAACCGTATCTTTCGCGAAGCGATCTCAAAATCGTAAGACGATTAAACCTGGCTTGTCCTTTTCATTTTCTTCTTTTTTTGAAAAGCGAAAGGTAGGGAGAGGACATAAAAAAAAAGATATGATAGATACGTTTAGTAAAAATCAAATGCATATTTCTTTTCAGATTTTCGTCTTTTTAGTTTGTTAATAATAATAATGAAAAAAGAGGAAATAGGAAGAAAAAGTCCTCCACTTTTGCATAGTGGCACGCAATATCGAAAAGGGGTTTTGCTTGGCAGGGAAATAATAAGAAAAAAAAGGGGAAAAGAAATTTCCCCTGGGGAGTCGGATATCGCTCATTACAGTCGTTAGCAAACGGCTAGAAATGAAACTAAAAGAAATCGAATGTTTAAATGAGATCTTTCGTTACAGAGTAAAGTAGAAATCTCCAATTCTTTTGCTGTCCAACTTTGATTTAGTCTGCAATAAATCAAAGGAAGCAAAGCGAAGTTAAAAAAAAATAGAGGGAACAGAAATTTAAATGAGACGTTTTTCTTACAATATATGCGTCTGGTATTGATTCCAAATAAAATAAGAAAAGAAATCTTTTTATAAAGAATTTTTCTCCTCTGTTTCCCGAAAAAATATCCTCTCTCAAAGCTGTATCATATTTTAGGTATACCACTCACAGTAATTTTTTTTTTTATTTGGCTTCATCTAAGTTTTGTTTTAGTTTACGAGTTTTTTTCTTTCTTTTTTGATCTACAAAGTTCTTTTTAGGCACGATTTAAAATTTTCTCACGTGCTGTCGTATAAATTAAGCCTTTATGGAATATTTTTCACGTTGCTCTTGGAGTTTTGAATTTCATTGTCAAACCATTGTGAAAAGGCGAAAGATTTATGCCGTAATATGATACACTTTTAAAATCAAATATATTGATAGAACTTAAATAGGTTTCTTATACGAATTAATATTTTTCAGAAAGGACGAAATTAAAAGGGGAAAAATATTTATGTTTTATTACTTGCATTTTTGTACAATGAAGATACGAGGCTCCTTTTTTTATTTCTAAGTAGAAAATCAACGGATTATTTTGATTATTATGATATTACTGGTATTCTACACGTGGACATATAGAGACCATCAAACTACAAGGGGAAAGGGATCAAACCAAGAAATTCTATTTCTCCGCTATCTAATCATAAATACTATATTAGCTCTGTATCCAAGAAGAATATTAATTTATTATTTTGATTATTATGAACTTATTGATGTGCTGTACTTACACTAATAGAAAACATCAAACTTCTGTGGGGCAAAAAAAGAGATCAAATCAAGAAGTTCCATTTCCTCCATCTATCATCGATTTTCTCAAGTTCAACCTAAAAGTTTAGTTGACCAGAAACACTGAATGGACAAGAGACTAAACATGTCGCACAACATCAAGCTTTCATCCGTGTGTTGTAAGTAACAATGTGTGTGTTCCACTTAGTAGCTAAATCCGCTTTCGAATTTCTATAGGCCCCTTGCCGTTCCAAGTGATGTGTCGCCGCCCTTCGAATATTTTTAGTCGATCCACAATAAGCCGTCTGCGGCTTGGCAAATCTGTTTACGAGTTGCTAACCACGAAAGAGCCCGCCAATCTTTTATGTGCTCATATGAATCGCTTGTTGTTGCGGCTTTCGAACAAAGCGTGTGAACGCTTTTGTAGAAGATAGGAGCCTTTTGTCCAAAAGAAGGGAACACCGTCTATTCAAGGCTTATTTTCCAAAATGTGGATTCCCCCAATGCCCTTCCTGCTCTTGGCCTACGCTACACAACCGTCTTGTCAAAATATTTGAAGGCAGTGATTAGTGTAGTCGATAACACGGCTTAATTCGCCTGGCTGAATGTTTATCGTTTTGACAATCGATAGTTCTAAAAGGTCTTCTAACATTTGTTAGCTTAAGATCTGACTCCTCATCCCTTCGCCTGCTCTTCGGAATCGGCGAGTTTTTATTTTCATTTTTTATTTATTTTATAAATCTAATGGGAAACTACATTTTACAAATTTATAAAACAGCAAATCTTATAAATAATTAGCCATTGCTTTTGTTGAATTTTGAGCGCTTGTAATTCTTTATTGATACAAAAAAAAAAAAAAAAAAAGAAAAGAAAAGAAAAAGAAAAACATTTATTTAACAGAAGAGTTACAAGTTGCTTAGATATTATTTTGAATAGTTAAATTTTACAAGAGGTTTTGTGTTCATATATACACAATTACTTAATTTATTAACAAAATAACAACTAAAATCTTTTGACTTTACCTTTTGAAGAATGAATTATTTCTCGTTTTTAAATTAGTGCTGATTACTACAAAGAAAACTTTTTATATGTTGGTAACCTTTGTATACATTTTTATTGAGCATCAACTAATTAATAATTGATCTAGAAATGCTTCAGCGAAAGGAGTAAAAGAGAACAAATGTGTTAACCTTAATGAGTATGAAAACTTGATGAGGCAGTTAGTAATTTTGGTATTATATCACAAGAGTTAAATTTCCTAACTCTCACGCAGTTTTTGTCCGTTTTACCAAATCTTTCTCAAGCTGCTTGCTAACACAAATACAAATAATATTGTGTACCTTCTAAATTGGGGTAAGTATATGATGAGTTACAAATTATATCCTTAAAAAATATTGAAAACAGGTTGTATATATAGCTAAAAATTTCTTTTGTGGAAGAAAACCTCTAGTTTTAATTTCATCAAACTGAAATAAAGAAAAATATGATAAGATCTTCTATTTGAAACATAAATATTTTAATAATATTTATATTTTTTAAGATTTCTATGTTGCGTTACCTAATTTTTATATTATATAATCGTATTCTGTAATTAGAATTAAATGTGTTTTATATGCGTTACTTCAATTTCATTAATAGTTTTTTACTTTTTTTTCGCTTCGAATTCGACAAAAAAAAAGTTATTTACAACTTATAAAAGTATTTATTGGGCTTACAATCAAAACGAATACGGAAATTCTTTGAAAAAACATTATTTACATCGTGCTACCATATTTATCAGTAGAACTTTGACCTAAAAACGATGCTAGGAGAAAAATAAAATGTTAAACTACAGATAGTTTTACATTATTTTATTGGCGTAAAAGTCTAATGGCATGTTAATTTTACAGCAAATACATTTTAGAAAGAATACTTTTCGTAACTAAAAAAAAGAGCTTTTCGGAATTCGTTAGCAATGAAGAATTTGAAAGAAAATGGAGAGAAATTGCTTAGAGCTCACATGGCATTTTTAAAACAGGAAAATAACCAAACACCCATTTTAAAAACCCCAAAAAAAAAAAAAAAAAAAAAAAAAAAAAAAAAAAAAAACCATTTAAAATACTAAGCAATTTCTGTTCAGTTTTCTTAATTTATTTACGTTAACGTGACATTTTTTAATGATCGAATGCCGTAAGAACATTGCAATTTTCGATTATAATACATTTCCTCAATAGATGGCGCTAATAGTATACATTCAAAAGACCACTGTTCGAACAAAACGTAGACTTTCATTCCTTTTATATTGGTGATGTACTTATAAAATATATTTTTAACGTTAAAATGGAATTCAGGCATGGTAAATATAATAAAATTGTTCAGTTGTGGGAGTGAAAAAAAAGAAAGATATTTTCGTTAAATTAATGAACGAATATCACGAAGAAATGAAAAACAGTTTTTTTTTTTCTCTTGAATATTTTTATTCAAACCTCTTTTTTACAACGTTTTTCTGTATTTCGCTTGTTACTTAAGGGTTCTAACACAAAAGTTCGTTTTGAGACATTGGTAAGAAAAAAATAATAATAATGAGCTTATAATTTTTAATTTTAGAGAGAACTAATTGGATTATTCATTTTCTTCTATTGCATTTTTAAATACTTGCTACAAATTACATTGGGGTTAGTTGTATCCGTGTGTGGGGGCATGAAGAATATTACAACATAATTAAATATTTTCACTGAATGTATAAAAAAACAAAATCCTCACTCCGCCATATATTAACGAAATAAAATCTTACTTGAAATTTCCTTCATATCACGTGCATTTCTGAGAATTATTACTATTTTTTTATTAACTGTTATTTATGCAACATTGTTTAGGATATTAACTACAATTTAGATACTTTTGTTCAATGTTTCATAAAAGAAGCACATGAGTTTCCGAATTATTTTTTAATTACATTAATTAGTTTTTTTTTGTAACTAACTGGTTATCTTCAAAATTTTATTACACACACATACATATATATATATTTGAATTATACAACAACATAAAAGAAAATGACTTTGAGAGAAGTGCAACTGAAATTAGACTAATGATTGCTTCATCTTACTGGAAAAAAGAGTTCATGGAAGTAAAAGAAGTTGAGAATTCTTGCATTCCTTAAAAACAAACAAAAAACTGAATATAGCTAACTATAAACTGAATGTAATTAGCTATCATATTAACGAAATCGTTCTTTGCAAAGAACAGACACCAAAGATGCTAACTTTTAAAAAAATAATTATTAAACTATTCTATTAAATATGAGAATTAAAGCAAACGATCTGAAGGGGACTATAATATTCTTATCAGATATTAAAATTAAAGCAAACAATAAGCTATTAAAATGAATATATTTCAAGCTAAATGTAAACATTGCTGCCTTAAAATGAAAATAAATAAGTCACCTGCATTTCACACTTTATTTTGAAAAGTGATCAGCTGCGATATTTTATCGTTTACTGAAACAATAGACACTGTAATGACTAATACAGCAGTCTTTGCTAGAAGCGAAAATAAAATGGAAACTTTTTCTTGTTTCAAAACGGGAGTCCGCCATTGAATGAGTTTTTAAACAAGACTGTGAAATAATCTATAGTAAAAAATAACAGTTATCGAGTCATAGCAATTATCAAGGAAACGTAACAAAGTTTTCAGTTTTAGTATGTTCGAGTAACAGAACACATAAAATGAGAATAATGTATAATATATGTAATTTAACATTATCGAAAATATTTTAGAACATAGAATAAAATTAAACATTTATAAGAATTTTGAGATATTGGGATAAAAATGCTTTTTTTAAATGTATTAAATTAAATTTAAAAAATTACCATAGTTTAATGCTGTATTTGTTATTTAAAATGCAGACAGCAAAAAGGAGAGAGAAAAGATGATGTTAAAAAGATGAAAATTTCCATATCGTATATGGTAAACACAAATACCCTCAGCCCCCAATTCCTTATGGTTTTCTTCTTTTTGACGAGATTTTGTTTCCACTCAATAAATATAAATATTAAAAAAATAATAAATGCTTCTTTATTGCATAGAAATACAATTAAATAAATGTGAGAAGTTTGTAATCACAGTAAAATCACTTGCACATTTTGTATGATTGCAAATATTTTTAATTGCATTACATTACCCTGAATTTTATTTATATACTTATTACCCTTAAATCGTAGCCAGGAGTAGGACAGGAAAATTGTTTATTTATTTATCAACACATAATGATTGAATTTTATTCCTTTATTACTTAAATTAAAGAGCTGTTTTAAAAGAGGGTAAGTGGGTTAAAGGTCCTTTATTTCAGTTTATTTGACCTCTAAATAAAGATGTTAAACAGCAGCACTTGCCAAAATTTATTAGATTGCTTAATAAGTTAGTTCGAATTAACCTCGCGCTAGAATTATTTGAATGCTATTGGCAGCGAACATTATTTGATGATCTCACTCAAATGACGAGGATTGCACGAGAACTGATACATCACACTCCAAACTTCTCCATCATGCCAGGGAAGGACTTTGAATTGATTGATTGTTTATTATCGTGACACTCTAGAGAAATGACACAGTGGCTATTGGTGACGGACCTCGTAACTTTGTGACCTCGGTTAAGTAACGTTGATGATACCTAAGCTGGATCCCCACTCAACAAAACTCCACACCTTCCAGAAGACAGAGCTCCGCCAGATTTAACGTGCATTAGCCTCACCCCATAACGAGTCTTAAGTGGAATCAGGTTTCGAATCTATGACTCAGCGGAAACAATACTGGCAACAAAACCATGACTATGACTACTTGGCTACAACGGTTACCCAGAGAGGTATTTGAGAGATGTTTCATTGTAATGAGTAGCATCTTCCACTAATCTACTCGATAGTATTTGGTGAAAAGACACTAACTTATGATAAAAATCGAAAATCGACAACCGCGAAACACATAAGTTTAACCAAAGGAATGTACAATCCCTAAAATGTTATGATAATCTGCGTTATTATTCAACCAAGCGAATATTGAACATCTGATAAATATTTCATTATTTGTCGGTCACATTTAGAAAAGAAGATTTTAATAATTCATTTTTACCAGTAAATGATTTTTGAGTTAGTAATAAGGAGAGTTAAATGAAGAAATAAAAATGAATTCTTCACCATAAGAGATTAAATTCATTTGTCACAAAAAAAAAAAAAAAAAAAAAAAAAAAAAA
>BMAW01013201.1:336017-397270 GCA_019974015.1 Nephila pilipes
TTAATATATTAATTTCAATTTTCATGAAACTAGATTAAAATTAATGATTAGAGATTATTTTGCTAAATATCACGGAAATTTTTTGACTTCAATGCAGTGGCGTGGTTTTTCCTTTTAACGGCATTCATTTTAAGTGGGACAAATTGTTCTCGATTAAGCGACATTGTTACACATAAAAGTTAAGCCCAAAATGTTTAATCTGTTTATTCAAGTTTTAGAATAAGCATTACCAAAATAAAGAAAACAAGAGAGGAGCTTTATTTTATATACTAACATGTTCATCTAAATATTATAATAAATACATCTACTTATTTTGCAGACTACAACACTAGACTTCTAATAACTGGATCCGATTCAAATAGATTTCTAAAAACGAGATGCGATTCAAGTGGTCTTCTAACCACGAGATCTGATTCGGGTGGCCGCTCTCTGGTTATCTTCTAATGGTTTCTCAAAACGCTATAACGTTCTTATAACTTCTTCTGTATTTCCATTAATATCTTCTATTATTCTCTACTCTTTTTCCTAGTATAGTGAGGATAATTTATAAACATCAAGATTCTTTCACAAGGTGAGGTTTTAATATCACACATCGTAGAAAAGCAGCCTAAGAAGTTAAATTAAAGGGTAAGTACTCTGAATTCTTTACTAAAGTACCACTTAAAAATTAACGGAAAGATTCCTGCTCATAATATTTCAACTCAAATCTAATCTGTGAGTAGGATACAAAATTCAGGTTAAACATACAATAATTTGCTTTTGAAACGAAACAGCCACGAACTTTTTGATCACTGTCTGTTATTGTTTATATATTCATCAACCGGAAATATTCTGTAACTTTTATTCACATCAGTTGAAAAGAGATAAATGAGGGTTGCTAAAAATAGCTTAAGGTGCTTAGGTATTTTCCGGGAAATTCTGTGTATCGAATCCCGTATATTGTATAGACGATCTGAAACGTATTCAATTGTCAAAAGGGTATAAATAAACAAAATGATTCTGGTTAACGTAATAATAAAAAGAAACTTTTTTCCGTGTTTCATATTAATCCGTAAGCCAAAAATATATTCCATCATTCTAAAATACCGTTTTGAAGTTAATTTCGGTTCGATTATCGCTACCTCTTCCTCTGTATTTGTGTTATTTGTAAAGAAATATCACTGAATTAAAATGTTTCTAAAATCGCAACAGAATCTTATAACATTACAATTTTACGAACAAAAATTAATAAATAAACTTATGGTATATTCTGATGCTTTTAGATAGTAAAAAAATTTAAGCAAAATTATATAAATTAATAAAAGTTTTTTTTATATTGTTTAAACTTCTTTTATTATAATTTCTCGTATAGATTGAGATGGATTAAATATTCTTTCGATTACGAAGATAATTTAAAAGTTTGACTCAATTCAAGGAGTTGCTTAAAATTTTTTTTAAACATCATTATTTTAAAAAAAAACATATCACAACGAAGGTTATTTATAAATATCACGCACAAAAAGCAAAAGGGCAAATGTCAAAATACATATAAAGCTCTTTTTAATCTATTGTGTCATTGCATAAAATTTTATGGAAGTTATATGTATATATATATATATACATACATACATATAAATTCATACATATAACCTGATATATATATAAATATGTGTGTGTGTGTGTGTGTATAATATGAATGTCAATTTTCAAATTTTTTCAACACTCCAATACAATAAAGGCGCAAATGCTTCCATTATAATGTAATTCTCTGAAGTGTGATGGTTTGATCAGTAATATCGTTATAAACAAACATTATTCCATTCCGAAGTATGAAACAGTATTAATTACATTATTTCCTTTGTTCTAAATTTTGTTTTTCTTTCACTTGGCTTTCTTTTCTAATTTTTCATTCACTTAATAGATTTTTGTTTAAATATTAAATAAGATTTTAATTTTAGTATGTTTAATTAATTATAATAATTTTTATATGAGTTATATTAATTTTACTTTGTTTTTTTTAATTGGGATTTCTTTAAATATGTAGATTTTAGACATTAATGTATGAATTTATGATTGATATGTTGAATTTGTTTATAATTGATATTTTGTGAATTATATATATATTGTGAATCTCCCACACATCACCCATTTCCAATGTAATTTTTCGCCATCTGTGTAAAATGCTCTTTTACACTCTTCATAACCTCATAATCCACTCATGTAAGAAATAGAAGTTACCTGAAAGAAAAAAAAATTTTCAGGAAAAAGTTGAAAGTCAGTCAATCGCGCGCTAAATCAGGACAGAATAACCTTATTGATGTCAGAAAACGAATGGAGGTTCTCCCGGATGATGGGTAGGATTAGACCCTTGGATGGATAATTAGGTGAAAGGTTGGGGCGTCAGTTGAATGAAAGTCTCTGGGGGGATTCAATTTTTTCCATCTGTCTCCTGCCTTTCAGACGTGATAAGAGGTAGAAAGAGAAGTTAGAGGGAGAAAAAAGAAACGAAAAACAATGTTCTGGCTCATAACAGCTCTCAGAGGTTCTATCATTTGTATAGTGTCCTGGAAAAAATTTGAGATGTATCAAGTTAAATGTGAAAATTGTTAAAAAATATAACTTTACAAATAGAATAGTCAACAACATAATAAGATTGTTTAATTTTCTCATCAGAGAATTGTGATTTGTCTTGGGAATACAAATAGACATTTTTAAAAAAATATTCTAATGTTTTTGCAGATTGAAATGATGTGTATTTACTCTTTGATTATTCATCAAATTTTTTTTAAATAATTTAGGTTTGATGATATGAATAACATTTGGTGATCAGTAAATTATCTTTATTAAGTATATATATTTTTATATAAGAGTCTCACAGTATTGTTTTTTTTTATAGTATTAACAAAAAGTTTTAAAAGTTCTTCCAGTGAGAAAAGCAGTTTACAGAAATCTTCCAGTTTACACTCATATAAATGATATTTGAAATTTTGGTGCATTGAATAAGTTACATTGTAAATAAATCTAAACTTACTGAAAATGTATTGTCAAATTTCTTTAAGTGTAATCAACTGCACTCTCTATAAAGTACAAATTAATCCATTATAATTAATAAAATTGGAATTAAAAAAAGCAGTATATTGGTTTTTGGAACTCACTAAAACTTATGATAAATAATGTTGTGGGAATTTACTGAATTATTTCATGAGGAAAAATATTTTTTTTTCTTAGTGTTTTACTTTTATTTGTCATGCAAATCGGTTAAATAAAAGTATAGATATATTAAAAAGTGAAGAAGAGGCTAATTGTATATTTCATACAAGTGTAAATGGGAGGACAAATAATTAGGCTTTAAAATTTAGAAGCTCATTTCAAAAACCTTTCTAGTAATGTATAAAAATCAAATATCAACCGATATAGCACTTGTAAAAATAACAAAATAATTTTTAGAAGTATTTGAGTGTGCTATATTTAGAGTAAATTCTCATATGTCTCAGATCTTAAATTTTTTTAACAAATCCAGGTTTCCGATTCTGTAAAACATTTTCATCATCTATGTTAGCTAGCAAATACTTCGAATTGAATTGAAATAAACAATATTTGAGTGATATTTGCACGCTTTTATTAAATGAAGTGTTTTTATAAGGAAATTATATTTGTTTTATAGAGTTTATTTAATTTACTACTTTTCCAATCATTTTTCACGTTCAAGATTATTCAAATAGAGATAGTGTTTAAGATGTCAAATAAAAGTCCACCTGCGCAGCTAAAATAATAGTAAAAACAAAGACAGTAACAGGGGAAATAGAAAAGCCAATGGGAAGCATTGCTTTCTTTTCTGCTTCCTTTTAGCTCTGATACCACTCGGCTTATATACTGGGAAATATTTCCAAATAGTCTCTCTTAAGTACATAATACGGAATCGTGTGAATGTTTGGAAACCACTGCTTTTCCAGACACCAGTATCGTTGAAGGGAGGGGGAGGATGTTATGAAGTGGTGAAAAAGGCAGCTGCTTTTGATGAAGAGATGGAAAAGTACACTATGCACTATACAGCCAAGAAGCAGGTGTAGAGAGCGTATGTCACACTGTCTGAAGGTTTCGTGTGTACAGATACCATTCTACACGAACACTAATACCTTACGAGCTACCTCTCTATCTTCATGTGATGTCAAAAGCATAAAACGTAATCCCTAGTAGAAATTTTCTAGATGAAGGCATATTTGGTGCATTTTGTGGTAAGGCAGGAAGCCTAGGTCTGTTTTTAAAATAATGGAGACGCATCTATAAAAAGGATTATGTGTACTTAACGTCTGCGCTGATGAACATCAAAGGAAGGAAGGGTAAAGTTTTTACGTGTATGGTTTTTATTAATTACTGGAGGAGTGGGGTTGGAACGTGGGGTGAGATTAGACTGTACGAATTTGTTTAAACTTGTGTCTTACGTTTTTTTATTAGGCTATTTTGTGGGGGTATTTGAATATATTGAGAAATTTATATTAAAAAAATTAATAGTAATTTTAACATCTGGGCTTATTGTATATTATTTCTTTTAATTAGGTAATTTACAGCCCAATGAGGCTAAGATAATTAAAATGTCAACAATTCTTCACAAAAAAACCCACCCTCATTTTTTTTTATTCCAATGAAGCCAAATTAAAAAAAAAATGCATTTTTCAAATCGTATTAAAGTATTAGGGATTGGTCATCATAGTTTTTAATAGTATTAAAAAATGTGAATGTATGATGTTTAAGCTGATTAAAACTACAATTTTTTTTATAGAAAATGTGTGTTTTATTACTCAATCTTAAGAGGGTCAAACATTTTTAAACGATATTCAAGAGAGTTTTGATTCCGTAAGTTTCTTAAGAACTGGCTTAGATATTTTTTTTTATGTAAAATAACTAAAATTATTGTGAAGCCCTACTTAGAAAGTAATTTATAGTTGACAATAATTCGTTTTTCGAATTAGTTCGTCCATAAAATTCCAGGGAGTTGGATTTAATTATTTTTGGTTTTAATTTTTTATGTTGTCTTACCATTCTTTATAATAGTGTTCTTAACTTTAATGTAATTTAATTTTTAAATGAGTTATATGCTTGCTTCATAAAATTTTTTTGGAATTGTTTTTAGATAAAAATTTAAGTTTTATTTTAAGGTATATTTATGTAAATTTTGAAAATTGTTTATTTTAAGTTTTTTTTTATTTATTCATTTGAATTATAGATATGAATTATCCTTTCAATAAAATCATCAATCATTGGCCCATTTTTTCCTTGGAACTAAATGGTTATTACACACATACACAAGATCATAAAAGTACTCACAAGAAGATAGTAAAGTAATCTCTTATCATCAAGAGCTTTCATGGTAATTTAATACAAATTTAAAGCTACTGATTCGGAGATTCTTAAGAGCGAGTCAAAAATGAAACGGAATGATCAATTGTAATATCGCGTGTTTCATTTTACCCAGTTTAATTGCCTTCACTCTTTTAGTATCTGGGTAATCGTAAACGACATGGAACATTTTTGAAAAGAAGTTTACTGTTCTGAAATTGATGGTGATTATTTCGAAATGAATGAAGATTTCCATGGGTTTATATAACAAAGATAATTCAGGTAAATACATCTCAAGAAGTATTTTTATATATTTATATTTTTATCCGAGATTCTTATGTATTTAATTTCATACATTATAATACATTTACTACAAAATACAGTGCTTGGTAATTGATTTAATGGAAGATGATCAAGTTTCAAATGTCTTAAGAGATATTGGAAAAACAAATCCTCAAATTCAAATGTATTCAAAACACTGAAACAGATACAAAAAAATAAATAAAAGGTCTATGCAATTGGAAACAGCACTTTAGTGGCACTTCTTATCAAAAAATTACTTAGAAGTCATTTGAAAATTTCAGATTTAAAGAACAATAATAGTATCTTGATACATTTTTAAGTGAATGGTTAAAATCTATACGACAGAAACAACTGAAAATTAAATATTTACTGTTTTGCTTAAATGTAATTCGCTCGTTGTGTGAATAGTCAAATCTACCAATGCAAAGGTAGATTGATTGAATGATTTTATTACCGACGTACTTAGAAGCAACACGAGAGCTATTAGCGATGGACTTTGTAATTTTGAGCCTCAGTTAAATGACGAGGATGACATCTGAGCAGGCACCTCCCTCCCAAAACTTCCACACTACGCCAAGGAAAGACTTGGAGTCTCGACAGATTCAACGTGTATCCACCTCGCAATACGGTGATTCTTTAGAGGCATCAGGACTCAAACCCACGACTAGAATGAAACAACACCGGTAGCGAGTTCATGACCAGGACCTCTAGGCAATGTATTAAATGGACTACTTCAGTGTTTTAAAATGAAAGTTAAAACAGAGAAAGAGTGAAGTTTGAAAGTGTTTTATGATTACTACTTCTAATAAGTTGATGAACTGAAGCACAATACACATATCATGATCCTCTGTTTGCGGGTTATATGGTCTTAGTGTTAATTTCAAAGTTAACCAACATATGACTTTACTGCTTTGAAAAGAAAGTTAATAAAAAGTTATAGTGATGCAGCGAACAGTTTTCTTGGACTGTTGTCAACTAAATCACTATTGTTTTGATCTGGTAAGTGTACTTTTTTCGAATTGATCAAGGAATCGAATAAATGTAATGTATTGAGGATTTTAATACTTTTCAATACATGTCATATATTTTCTCAAAACGCTTATGATGCATACACGAATTACAGTGTTTCTTAAGCCTGTAGCTGCAGGTGATATAGTCACTAATGGCTGTATTACTTTCACTACTGGTAGTAACACCTGCATATGAATTGGGTTTTTTTTTTGTTTATATTCTGTTTATTATATTTATTATTTTTCTAATTCTGCTTTTGCTCATTGCATTCTTGTTTCTTTTTTATCACTCGATCAACACCTCGTCAAACAGATAGACGATTGGGGGAACTGGACTCAAGATCATATGAACTTGACATCTCTTTTCTTATTTACATTCAAATAATTTCAAATATAAATAAAGTTCTATCAATAAAAATAATAAAATTATATCCCTTTTTCACTATTCCTTCGGCTTAAGTGAAGTAAAACTAGACAAAAATGGATTTTATTGAGAGAAATGGGAAAGTAGTTGTATCACTCTCTCTGGCCATATTATCTGCAAAAAGAGGTGATTTGCAAAATATTAAATTTTAAAGTAGAAATCTGAAGTGAAAACTGAAATTCTTTTTAAGCCATAAGATAATACTAATTAGTACAAGTTTTCATTTTTTTCTCAATTTCAGTTTGAAATTAGAGTGGCCTTATTACCCTCAGGAGTGGCATTATTACCCTATTATCTTACACCTCCAAAGTTACTGGACATAAATTTAATAGAACATTTGTGTAAGCTTTATCTTAACAACATAAAATATACAAACATGATATAACTTGAGACGAAATGTTGAATCTGGTGATGAAAAAAGAATTGACAAAAATAATCTCTCTAAGGTTACATCAAAATAACTGAATTCTATGTCATTCTGATGCTGAATGAAGAAGTGTAAAAAAATTTCTTTCATTTATTTTTTTACTAACATTACTTTGAAATTATGATACCGTTTGCTTTAATTTAGAATTTTAGAATAGAAATATTCTGAATAGTTAGAATTTTCTGATAAAATTTTCCTCTTCTATTTTCTTCTTGTGTTTTGTGAGTGCGAGACATTTTCAACTTAGTTTAATGAAACAAACATTGTGTAAATAATAATAATAATAATAATAATAATAATAATAATAATAATAATAATATATATATATATATATATATATATATATTATTGTAGGTGTAGTAGTCAATGATAAGTAGTAAGGCAACATTAAAACAAACTAATTTACTGTCCCCAAATAATTATTTTCAGCTGTAAAGAAAAACGTAATAAAAAGATTGGGAGGGAGGTGGTTAGCATATCTTGACCTCTCTGGAGGTGAGAATGGAATGACAGATATTATCCTCCAGTACATGCAATCAGGGATATAAAAGTAGAGAAAATAATTACATAACACGAACAATTAACATAGACAGTGTGAAGAGCTTGGGTATTATTGGGCTTCGTTTTAGGGAGAAATAAGGAAACACTTGCTTCTAAAGGTCCTAGGAAGCATGCGAATTGAGTTCAAAAATTGCTAAGCTCGGGATTTTAAAGTAACTGGGGATAGAATGATTGAATTAATTAGGCTTCGAACATGGAAAAAAGAATGGAAGCCTGCAGAGAGTGAATTCAATAGAAATACTATTGTAGCAGCATAGAAGGAATTAAAAATACATTAAAATATTGAATTTCAAAGCAAAATTTACATGAAATCATTACACACACATATACATATATTCTTTAAAATATTTTCCATTTGTTTTATTCGTATAAGTATTTAATAAGATGTACACAATTTTTTCTCCCCAGGGGATAATATCTCTAGTAATTGTTTGCTTTCTAGATATTCATCCATTTATTGTCTACAAATTGTTTGATCAATTATTTATTTTATCGCACATTTATACTCTCTGACACGTATTTAACAATCATCATAAAACCATAATATACCTATTCATCACGATTAAATGAGCAATAATGAAACAATAACGTCAGAATAAAATTTCGGAAATGTTATTGACTCTAAAAGCGTGGAACTTTGATATCGATGATTGTTATTCTTATCTCCAATCATTTAAAAACTGATGAAACCTTCCTGCGATGAAGGAGAAGCTAGGGAAAAGATAGCATAAAACCTGTCATCGCTACATAAGAGGTAGGTAATTTACTCAGTGTATTTTGGATGCCTTATCTCACTGCCAAAGCCGCTTTCTAAACGAAAGCAAATAAACGAAAGAGCTACATAAAAGGCAGTCCAAGTTGTAACACTCGGTCTGAACAAGCAAATCACAAGTATTTCGGCTGTTCTCAAATAATCTTTAAGGAACCTTATCATAACGACTTTCGATGGAGATA
The DNA here is from genome assembly GCA_019974015.1 of Nephila pilipes. Classification (NCBI taxonomy): domain Eukaryota; kingdom Metazoa; phylum Arthropoda; class Arachnida; order Araneae; family Nephilidae; genus Nephila; species Nephila pilipes. The sequence continues at coordinate 345,013 of BMAW01013201.1, forward strand.
AATTCGGGGTTCTTTTATGAGCGAATAAAGATAGCGCTTACCTATTCGTTTAACGAACCAATAAAACCATAGATAAAGCAGATTGGTTACAACACTCTACAGCCAAGAGTAGGTATACTGAGGGGGAATCGTTCCTTTCAGTTATATCCACGGAAGTAGACGCTTTATTGAAAAGAACTTGTATCGAAGCAATGAAATAAAATTTGCTGAGTGTTTTCTTTCCGCATTTTCTTGGGAGTATAAACCAGATATCTGGAGACGGAGAAGAATCAATCGAATTTAAAGGAAATAAAAAAATAATGTTTACAGATATAGAGAAATTTCTCTGAAATCGTATTTTTCCTAATGTAGAAAGGGGAGGAGGGTACGTTCGAAATATAAAATAAGAGGATTTTTGATCAGTCAGAAGTCAAAGATTTAAAAGTTGCATTTTTTCGAAAAGTGTGCTAGATTTATGCAAATACGAACAAAAATGAATTCGTATAAATTTCCAAATGTTGCAAGAGAAAGGGGACTGCTAAGATTTGGGTTGTGATTTACATCCAGACACTTGGGACACTGCTAACAGTGGAGTAAGATTAATCCCGAAAGAAAGATTTATAGAGGTAACTTAATAAAAGAAAAGAACTAGACATTTCTTCGCGTGTCTTTTTTTAGATATACTTTTATAAAGACTGGGGATTGCAACTGGTTTACCGGCAAATTGGTAATTTTAGATCCATATAGTTACCAGTAATTGTATATTGTTTTTATCGGTAATTAGGTAAATTATGCGCATAACTATAATATAACATATTGTGTTCTTATCCGTTAGGCTGTGGTTGCTGCGGTGGAAACACTGAATATGATAATTTATCTCTGACACGCGCATACACATAAATAAAAAATATAAATAAACCGTTAAAAAAGAATTGGACTATTTTCAACAGTAAATTTTAAAGGGGAAACATATTAAAATATTATATAATTTTTTCATATAGTTATTAAACAAAAAAGTGTTATAACTTAAAGAGCTTTTCCAAAGCTTATAGAGATTATTTTGTACAAAATTAGATTACTATTAAGAGACCAATGAGTAGATCAATTACGTTTCTTACGTGGTTAGTTATTAAAATTTGTTGACAAAAGATTACATACTTAATTATATATTTTGAAATTTTTTTCATTATGAATTAAATATAATTTGTAATAAAATAGTATTCTGAATAATTATATTCAGAATAGCATTTATTTGCAAATGCTTTCGTCACGGTATTCAAGAATCATATAAAATGCTTAAAATTATGAATTTTTATTTTATATTTATGGATTTAAGAATTCCCGGTAATTTACCGTTATATCGGTTCTATTCGAAAATTTTACCGAATTACCAGAAATAGAAAAAGTTGGTAAATTTGCGATCCCTAATCAAGACAAAAGAAATTCCAGAAAACTAAAATATACATAAATACAACGTCGAGACTCTATTGGTGAGGCATTAATTAGTTTATTATTTTAAGTAGAACTGCGTAGTTTAAGCAAATCATGTTACATAATAATAAATCATGGAAATCATAAAAACCACTTTTTTTGGGAATAATCTTCAATGTAGTTTAATCCATCCAAACATGTTTAGAGAGACCATGGATAAAAATGGTGGGTATATATTTCCAGAATAATAAGTTATTTATAAATATTTTGGAAAGCAATTTGTTTCATTTGAGACGATTGGATTTGTTTCCCATTACAGATTAAAGAATGATAATGAAGTTTTGAATAGCGAAACGAAGTTTTGAAAAGTACTGAAGGATTCTTTTGCCAAGGACTTCTAATACTTTTCACAGATTTTATAATTTATTTCATGTTCGCATGAAAACTTGAATGCGCGTCTCTCATATCTTTCAAAACACGTTTCGTCAAAGCAGAAGTTCAAAATAGTGTCCTCTAATACTGAACCCTTTTGCATCTATTCTATAAGTCTACAAATTCGTACGTTAATATGATTCAATAGTGGTAGTAATATCCTCTGCAAAGAAGTTTTTGGGCATCTTTGATAGGTTTCATTTCATACATTCTTCTTGAAATCTTCCAGGATTGTAGAAAATACCAATATTTTACCTCAAATTCTATAGAATCTATTTTGAAAATAGAAGACTCTGTTTGTGTTGAATTTCTCAACATATTGCTGGAGAGAAAAAAGTTTAAGAGTAATAATTAAATTTTCTAATGAAAGGAAATAATGCTTGTTTCAGGCAAAAATAATTTTCATACAGTATAGATTTTATTCAAAAATGAAATTTAAATTTTTGATTTATCATTTTTTGACACATAATCTTTTTGCTTCAATATTCTTAATTCATTCACAACGATTTTATTTACTGAAAATACTTTTTCTACTGCACAGTTCTTTTGTTTTATCCTAAAAACATTTTTTTTTTTATTTTACAAATGATTTTGAGCAAATAGGAAGAATTTCACGAGGTTTAATTAAATTGAACTATACCTTTTAACTGAAAAATTTCTCATAAATCATAATAATATATCAAATAATAAAAGAAATCGGTTTTAATAAAATAAAATGAAATATATTAATAATGTAAATAATGTGAAAAAAACACAAAGAAACTAAAAATAATTTTGTCTGTATATAAATATAATAACATATTTCTCTGCAGCTTATTTAAGTACGAGACTTAAATATAAATATCTTTTCCGGCTTAAAAAAATACACATGCTATAAGCAAGCAAATTTATTGCAGATTGTAACTTAACAAATTAAGATAATTCAAATTGACATAAGTTTTAAGAAAATATGTTTTTTTTTTAAAACAAAAGATGAAAATATCTTTCTGATGCACTTTCGCGAAAGATGTGATCATTACCAAAACACAAAACAAAAAACGGGAAACATATGTTTCTAATGGCTTATGTTAACGGCTTTTGGGACTCATTTTTCCTTTGATGAAGCGAGGGTCAAGAGAAATATATTTCAAAAAGTGAAGCCTAAAATATTTAAATATAAAATATTTAAAGCGAACTGAATTAGAAATATTTAAATTTAATTGAAACATCTGTACATCTTTCTGTTGCTATTAAATTTACTAAATTGAAATTGGCTACTTAAAATTTAATTAAGGTTTAAAGAAAACATTTCAATATTTTAGATTCATGAAAAATTTAAGCAATTAAAACTTATAGTTAGGAAACGAATCAGCTATTGAATTAATCAAATAATTTTTTTTTTAAATCTCAATTTTCTTTTGAAGGTATTTCGTATTACATAGTGCATTTTGAAATGTGGCTCACATTTTCTACTGAATTTCTGCTTACAATGATCTCAGCATGGCCTCAAGCGTAGTGATAATGAGCAAGACCCGCCGGACGTAATGAGCGAAACTAAATCAAGGACAAATAATGCTTTCGAATTTTGTGTTCCTGTATGATTATTGATTGTATTTATTCCCCCTTCATGAATATCAAATAACTCACTAACGAGGTGCCATGGCTTACAACTTCGTAAGGTTAACCTCCTAATGCTTTTGACACAAAGATGGAAATAAACATAGAGTCACTCAAAAATCAGCAAGATATGCCAAATTGCATTGTTATGTATTCACAGGAAACATTTCAGTAAAGTTTAATTATTTCCCTATATTCATAATATTTAAGAAATAAAAATATTTACGTTATTTGTTCACACGTTTGAAATCAACAAATAGGTCTTGCACCCTCTTGATATGAATTTTCTTTCGTATTTAAAATTTTTGAAAGAAAAATTAAATTTTTAGAATCAATAATATTGGGTTATTTTCAAGGTAGTTATTGGGAATAATTTTTATTTAGGGTAATTTCAAACTTATTTAATTTGATTTTGCTGTCCCAATTAGATTTAAAAAGTAAAATTCCAAGAATGTCATTAATGTGATGAAAGATTTGGTGAAATCGGCTACAGTCCTTGCTTTCGAAAAATATGGTATATAAATTATTTGGTAAAAAACTAAAGTTTCGAGGTCAACAATGCTCAAGTCAAATCATGAATTTGAGTTCTGATCCACCAAGAATCATTGTTTGGAATAATGGGAGCAGCTGCTCGTTTGACATAATTGGATCTCAAATTCCTCATTTGGTTTGGTGAAATTCCTCATTAAGTTTGTTTTTTCAAAAGAAAAACAAAATTTACAATTATCCTATTTTAAATTTATCCCAGTAAAATTACACACACACACACACACACACACACACACACACACACACGTATATAATTGTTGGTAAGTGTTAAATTTTTGTTGATGTAAGGAACTTGTTTTCAATCTTTGAATTTCATTTTTTAAATATCGGATTGTGTGTTCTTTCTTTATTTTCTTTGCTTAGTGCATGGACTTTTATTTTATATTTATTGGTTCCTAATTTTATTTGGTCTTATGGTTTTTGAAGTGTTGTTTTATTTTAAGGGGGTTCCTCATTTTTTATACAACATTTTTCAGCACGTAAATGATGGGCCAGTAAAACTAATTAAAATCAATAAATCTGTTATAAGCTAGATTTAGAATTTACCAATGTTATAATTCATTTCCTTTTATGGTTCATTTCTCCCAATTGTTTTCGATATATTTCATGACCAGATGTACACTTTTTCATATCATATGGTCTATCTTTTTGCTTATTTTCTTGTTTTCATTCAGTTATATTCTCTTTCTTTATTAATTTGATGATGTAACGTTCTGTTGTTTCTATTTTTTTCGTTAATTAAAATATGTTCATTTTTCTTCTGTAATCTAAAAAAAATTATATGTAGGTACACTTTGTAATTTTAAGGAACTGTGTTTAGTTAATTTACTCAAAATAATTTTTAAATATATTTCAACTATTATATATATATATATATAATGAAAAGAGTCAAACTAAAATAAAGATTGTTAACAGGAAGAGCTTTAGAAATATGGAAATACCTCCTCAATTAGCACGAGTTTACCATCTTAGATTTTTGCGATTGAGAATTTATGAGATATTATAAGAAATACGATGAATGTTTCTGTACGTCGTTATACTAACGAAGATGAATTGTTCAGATTCAATGATTTCTTCTGACATGGTACATGATTCATTGATTTCTAGATTCACTTCATGCCTTGTAGACGTTTATATAATCCTCCTTAATTTGATCATACTCTCTGATCAGGATACTTTTCAAATGAGAATTGTAGAACACAAAGGGGTGAACAAAATACTCTCAAAATTAAATCTATTTATTTGCAATCTTTGTAATAAGCTTATTGCAATTTCCTTAGTTTTTTTTTTAAAATTTTGATCTGAATTTCAAAAGCATATCATATTTTTTTTTTTTCTGTCTGTGTTTTCTTATCTACCGAGATATTACTGGATATTTGATATTTTTTATTTCATTTCAAAAGTATGAAAATCTTCCCCCTTTTAATTATATTACCTATTCGCTTTATCTCTTGGCTTTTAAAATATCAAATGGGTAACTTAAATAAATTAATTTAAAAAAAAGTGTTATAAAAATACAGGTATTTTCACAATTGACTTTTATATGAAATTTTGAAAAAATATTTGCAAAGAAAAATAAGTAGCTTGAAAAAGAAACTAAAGATTTTAAAATAATTTTAAAAATATTCAACTGTGAGCATAATTTATAATTTGATTTTAAAAACCCATTCAATTCTTAAAATTTTTAAAAGCAATAAACTCTCTATAATCCGATATTTGGGGGTGTAGTTTGTTCTATAATCCGGGATCGATGGAGCCTTTTGCCTTCAGATCTTTTAATATAATTTTATATTTTTGCCTGGCTTTCGTTGGCTTTTACCGCCTAGTCGGTATACATTTTCGCTCGGTATACATACTGCTCGCATTTTCATTTAGTATTTAGTTTTCATTTTGGCATCGTATTTCTTATTTTTTAGCAGGTTACATATCACGTTTGTACAATATTACAACTGCTTAAGCACAGTGTACTGTACAGTAAAATGTACTTGAAGCCCAACACGTGATCTTCATCTGCGAATAAAAACTAATAAGAGTATGTAGGTGATTAGAATAGCTTGTCACAAATTGTTTTGATTATCATTGTATGTTTTATATAAGACACTAATTTTAGCATGCTCATTTTTAAATAACTATAACAACACAATGGTTTTTGGAATATTAGTTTCTGAAGTGATAAGAACGATGATTTCCATCTTCTAATTCCATACTTTGTCATATGCCAATTTTTTGTAAATAGTTGCTCGAAAATTATCTTTGAAAATTGCTCCATAATTTGTAATTTTTGCTAAGTATTTTTGTGAAAGAGATACTTTAAAATAAATAAATAAATAAATTTAAAAATAAATTATTATTATTAATTTTAATTCTCTTAATGCTTAATACGAAGTTTTAGTTATTTTTGATCCACATTACATGGAGTAATAAAAATATTTATTTTTTAAATCGAATTGTGTTCAAAATAACCTAGAAAAGCGAATGTTTCTTTTTCGGAATGTGTCATAATAGAAGATCATATCCAGTTCCAACAAGAACATCCCAACTGTCACATTTTCCCCTAGATGGATAAACGTTCATTTTGTTTTATGGCAAAATGGTGTAAAAAACAGACAGTAAATCACTACTCATTTGAGATTCCGTTCGCCCTCACAGCAGCTTCTAGGCCGATCTGGTTTCTGTCGCCTTATCTGCACTCATATTTCAATGTCAAATGATTGAGCATGGTAGGAGTGTAGCGGTTTTAAAGAATGCTAAAAACTCAACAAGGTCAAGACCATGTACGAAATCATGTCGACAAAGTTATTTACTTTCTGTTTTGACCTTCGTGAAGATCTATTCACATTTGATGGGGTTATCAAGATGTACTTTATTACCAATGAAAAATGGGCAACTGAGAAAAATCAATTGAAGAATATAATGTGTGAATTCATATATTTCTTCTCATTTTTTTTTCTTTTAATTTTAACTCAGATCACTCACATAAATTAACGACAGAAGTAATAGATTGCGAATTGTAATTGTATTAAAAGAATTTAAATCCTATAATCTGATTTAATGAGATAAATTTTAAATTAAAGTTGTATGTGTTCTATTTGACTTACATAAATGGAATACTTCTGAGAATTCAGATGCAAAAAAATACTTGTTTAAGAAACCTGTTTAAACAGCAGAGCTTGATACTCAGAGTAAAGCCTAAAGCAACTGATAATAGCTTTCCAAAATGAATTTCCATACTTCTCAGAAGAAGCGAGTAATATTTTTGCCATTCAACCGATAACCGAATACATAAATAAGAATATTTTACATCTCGATTATGAAATTTGAATAATAAATTGAAAGTAATAATAGAAGAAATTTTCGGATAAGCATTTTTTCAAGCCATAGGTCAGTCGGTTGGTTTTATTAACGTCGCACTAAAAGCAACACGAGAGCTGTTGGCGACGGACCTCATAATTTTGAACCTCGATCAAGTGATGACGACACTTGAGCTGGCACCCCCTCTCCTAACTTCCCCACCTCGCCTCGGGAGGTTTTTGAGCCGCTTCAGATTTAACGTGCGTCAGCCTCGGCTGCCCGTCGGTGCTTTTGTGGTATCAAGGCTCGAACCCACGACTCAACAAAATCAGTGACCACGAGTCTGCGAACATGACCACTAGGTTACCGCGGCCAGGAAAGTGATAAAAGAAACTTAGTATTTGATTATTACAAATAATTTGCATAAATGCTAATTTTTTTTTTGTCTATTTATGAATTTAAAAAATCGCGAATTTTACCTTGAAATGATGACAGGACAGTGGTATATTCATTTCTTAAGCGTTACTTATATACCTTTAAGGCTATTAGTATTTTAAAAATGTTAAGTTACTCTTCTTTAAGGCCCCCTCATATTTCTTGTATTTTAATAAAGAAAATGTTCCTCTTGATTCAATTATTCAACTGTAAGTTTTTGTTCTATATTCTTTTTTTGTTTTTGTTTTAACTGAAAATAAATAACTACAGTTTTAAGAACGAGGGTTTCTTAAAGCATTCAAGCAAGTTGATTTTTGTGGAAAAGTTCCTGATATCGCATTATGGCGTTGGAGAGGTATTCTCTTTTTATAACAGGAAGTGTCACTTTCATGTTTTTCAGCATTTCGTTAAAATGATTAATAAGTCAAGTGTACTTTAGTGAATACGTTAATAAGATCAACATAACTACAACATGGATGATAATTTTCTGTCTATGATACCACTTAGTGCATAACTAAGGACAACTTCAGAAATTAAATCAAAACTAAAATGTAAATGTGACATAACTATTTAGACACAAAATGACTTATAAGACACGAAAAAATTCTATTGCATTAATTTCTTTTGCTTCATCAAAAAGTTAATCAACTTCGGCTGTTTGGACTACAACTCGATCTTACTGTGGTGACAGCACCTCATTAATCCTGGTTGAATTATGCCCTCCTCCTACTTATGCACGATTACTAAACCGCGAGTAATCATATAAATTATCTACCTGCAAAATTATTTCAACAAACTCGCATTGTTGCATCGCGTGTGAACGTTTCATCATTACTCGGTGTGGTAACATTCGTATTACATTGCTAATTGCCAAGCGTATGCTGTGCACGTACCATTACGCGAAATAATCAGAATTTCAGATTTTCTTTAGAATTCTGCGAAGACCAAAAAGACCGCGCCTAAAAAAAAAGAAATCTGAAGCTAAACTCAAGTTTCACCTAATGCTCCAGAGGTATGTCCAGAATACTTTCGTTTGGCATTCGAATTATATACTGCAATAAAAAAAAATGATGTTAAAATTGTATGTGACGGAACCGGAGGCTTGTACTGACTAAAAAAAGCTGTATAAATTTTCAAATACTTTCTGTAACGTAATCAGAGCACGAAAGAATTGTCGATTTGAAAATTGTAATCACAGCTCTGTTAACTTTTATTTTTATGTTGTAAATAAGAAGAGAGATTATGGAAAAATTTGAATGTATTATACTGATTATAACTTTTGTCACATAGACGATTTGAAATGGGTGGTGACGAGAAGCTTATGGCTCACCAAAACAAGAAGAATTAAAGAATTGTTACTACATTATACAATAATAATAATAAAACTCCCATACAAGCTTGGGTCTTTTCTAGAAAAATGTTCCTGATTAGCTCCGCTTCATAGAATTAAATATTGAAATTAATTTAAAAAGACTGAACAAAGCTTTTTTAATACCTAATTTATGAACATGATTTTCTCTAATGATATGGGTAAGATTTCAAAAGGCTTTGGCTAAGATAATTCTATCAGGATGATTACGATGTTAATAAAGAACAAAAAAGTTGCCAGACAAAATGTAACTTAGCAGTACTGTACAGTTTTAGTTAATGTTTATTGTTCTCTCATTTCAAAAAATAATTTCTTTTTTTCTTTATCTCATCTAAAACAATTTCATATTAATAAATATTCTTATATGGTGTTCTATTAAAAATACACTGATTTTTTTTGTCATTGTGAACATATTAATGTACAAGATTATGTTAACTATAGAACAAAACAAAAATTAAAATTAGTTAAATAATAAGTTTCAATTTTATTGCTTGACAAACACTTCTGAAATTGAGGTTTTCTCTAGTTTTACGTAATTCTAGAATTATTAAAGCTGTAGCGCGATTGTAATTGTTCACTGAGTCGAATGAGAAGCAATACGAAGACTACTGGTGACGGACCTTCTAATTTTGAACTTTGGTCAAGTGACGAGGACGACACCTGAACAGGCCCCTTCCTTGTACGAACTTCTACCCCCCATCAACGGGAGGATTTAAAGCCTCAACCAGATTTAACGTGCATCAGCCTCACCATACGGTGGGATTTTAGTGGCATCAAGGCTCAAAATCACGACTAGACGAAAACAACGCCAAACGAGAGTGCGTGACCATGATTACAAGGCTACTGCAGCCCCATTTAAAGTTGTAGCAATATTCTAATTCATTTATGTGCTGATTAATGTAGAATTTTCTGTTATTCATTCATTATCTTAGAAATTAGTATTAAGTGTCAATGCAAGGCTTGATTGAAAAGTAATGCTTCCTTGACAATAACTTTTTTGTTTGTTTTTATACCCTATTTTCAAAATTCTAATTGCACCTGAAAATTACATGTGTCTCTTATGCAATGAATTTGTTTCATTTATTCTCAGATATTGTTGGTGGGCTGAGAAATGTAGAAGATGGCAACCCACACTAAGATAAAGTTGAAGCAACGAGGAATCATTGCACCCGCCTTTGTACCTTGAGACTTTCACCGCATTTCAAAGATGAAACAGCGTCTTAATGGACATCCCTTTTGTCCCGAAGAAGAGGAAAAAGTTTCCATTAAAGATTGTGTCCATAACAACTACCGGAAATTCTTCAAAGACGAGTTTACTTGGCAAGAGTTGATGTAATTGCGTTAAAAGGGATAGAGACGCGTCAAAAAGTGAATATTATAATACAGGAAGGATACTTGTAGATTTCAGGCACTGCAAGAGTTATGAGAGTCGGGTAACGAATGAGAATGTTCCGGAAATGAAAGCATTATTTTTCGATCAAGCTTCGTAGTAATTGTTACTAATCTGCCTCATCTTTTGAACATTTAACAAAATAAATGCATGCATAACTGGTATTTGTGTGTGTGAAAAATCTGTATGCATTAGTAAAAAATAGTAGCATCTGTTTGACGTTAGGTATTATGATTTATTAAATATCACTATAAATTCTACAAGCATCAAATTTATGCTGAAAAGTGTAATAGAGAATTGATCATGTCATATCTTTAAAAAAATTGCACACCACTAAATAACTAATTTAATGATCCTCCTGTATTCGTTTAAATAAATAGCAAATGACATAATTTTAAATTACACTCCATTTGATTTATTCCATTTATTATTTAATTCAAAACAGATGATGAATATATTAAGGAATTAAAATCCAAATTAAATTGTTGTCTCAATTAAAAGAATATAACTGATAATAATACTTTCTGTGTTGATAAATTTCATATAAATTATCTAGGGAAAAGAAATGCCAATACTTGTTTAAAAACCGTCGAAAACAAGAAAATCTGAGATGAAGTTAAAGATCTTAGTCACAAATATTCTTACTTTCAATAATATGAGTTGAAATATATCTCATTACATGTAAACGCTTTCTGAAAATACACTCTATGGAAAAAAAAAAAAAAATCTGACACACCAAGAAGGAGTTGTCCGATTGTAATGAAATTTCGTATGCAAGGACATTTGGACCGAACATGCAAATTATTTAAATTTGGTGTCCAATGAATGAATAGCGGGAGCTACAGCGCATTGGAACTGTTCAACACGTTATTGAGCTCGTTACTTTGTAACTATGTAACTCTGAAATAAATCATTCAATTTTTCTGAAATTTTAATCACTTTCTATTCTGTACAAAATTTTCCTATCCGGCAATTTTTGTCTCCATCGGACAACACCTTCTTGATGCGTCGTTTTTTTCTTCTTCTTTTTTTTTTTTTTTACTTTTTTGTTTTAGAGTGTACATTAAAAGAGCCGGAATACTTTTTACCTACTAACGATTTTCTATAAAATATTCTCTAATGAGACAGAAAACATGTTTTCATCCACCAAGAACTTGAGCCCAGGTACAACTAGAGTGCTGTAGAACATGTCTTCCCATGGGAATTGCGTGTGGGTTTCATGTGACTGTTAGGCTTCCAGGTTTTCCCCTGCCCGTTGACTCATTAGTATAAGGTATCTGGAAAAAAGACACTGCCTCTCGTAAGCATATATATATGCAAGTGCAATCACCATTTTGCATTTTATCATATAATGGATATAGATATGGTTACAGCACAGTGGCTAATGATTCGCGTGTATTTTATGCCTCGAAGAGCGCTTTCATGTGCTTATTTTCAACTACCTCCGAATCTCTTCATTTCGAACTTCTATCCATCAAAAATCTCTGTGTATTAACCTTTATCTAGGAACTTCGAATTTCCAATATAAAATCAGTTTCTGTTTATCGTATGAAATTTTTATACGTTGAACAAAATTTTTCGCATAAAAATTTATGTTTACTTATTACACTAAACAGTGCCTTTGTACGGATTTTGTTTGCATAAGAAGGAATATAACTCAAATGAGAAAAACTATTTTACCAATTTTTAAGGTGATAGAAATATTCGTGATAAAATTTTACCTTTCTGACTAAAAGTGAACATTAATTTAAAATAGCTTCTGCAAATAATATTATATGTTTAAAAAACATAAGGAATTACTTTGCTCAAATTTAAATAAGAATTTCGTTTCGTGTTTTAGCATGCAAAAATTCAATTTTTAATGCATCTTTAGCAAATTTGTAAATTACATACGTATTTGTTGATATTTTAAAATAAATTTTCTTGATATCTTAACGTTTTAGTTTTAGTAAGACAACGATGAAAAGTTTTCAATTCATATTTATGTAAATCGAAAATTTTATGCATCTAATTTTCTTATAGGATCCTTCAAGTTCGATATAAAGAGGCTCAACTATATATACTTATTCTCTTGATATTGTGTGTTTGTAAAATGGAATTAATATCATGTTCCTATTAGATTTTTTTTTATAATTGAAAGTTTGCTGATCTAACGATATATCCAAGGGGTTGAATTTTTTTTGAAACGATTATATTTTGATAATTAGTGAATGATGAATATTATTTTCTAAGGTAAGATAGCCAAGATTTTTAGGTTAAACTAATTTTTAATTGTTTTTACTATCCTATCACGGCACAGGTATCTTTTTAATGAGCATTTATAATATAATTTAGGTTTATTATTATACAAGAAACATTTTTTGTAGCTATACGAGGGGGTATCGTAAAGTTTTAATTACAACTAAGAAATTATCTAGATGTCTGGATATAATTTGTTCTGAATATTAATTGATTCTTATGTACATAATATTGTAAATTAGAGCTTATAATGTTGATTTGTTTGGTTTCAAGAAGTCGAAGATTGAAGTTACGTACAGTATGGAGCAGATATAGTTTATTCTGCTTTCTACTATGATAGCACTACTATGATAGTCCAAAAAACACTAGGGGTAATGTATAACTCTGGATGGCTCTCTGGACTATGTTTAGAAATAAACAAAAATTAAGTGTCCATCCCGATTGTTCTTTTAGTAATAATTAAAACTTACGATTTCCCGGGATAATAACTAAAACTTTACTATACCGAGAGTTACTTAAATCTACGGCTTCTCGAAACCAAATAAATCTATATTTATAGCTGTAATTTACAATATTATGTACATAAGAGTCAATTAGTATGAAAAATAAATTTTATCCAGATATCTTGGTTATTTTTTAGTAATTATTAAAATTTTGCGATATTTCCTCGTAATTCTAATACCTTTTTCATTCAGAAGTCAAATTTGGAGGAGTTCGTTCATTCCCATTTTTAAATTCTAAAACTCTTAAAAAAAGGCAAGTAAATTATTTTTCTATGAGTCCCAGAGTTGAAAAAAAGTTTTAAATTTATGGATTTAAAATTTAGTGAAAAATAGAAAAGTACTTAAGACTGAAAAATCTAATTTTAACTTCTTCATTACTTAATGACATGTAGTTGTATCAATAAGTGTTAATGCCTCAATGTCTTACATATTTAAAAATATTTTTAACATTAACTTTTATGAAAGAAACTCAAATTTACACTTATTTTAATTACTTCTAATGTTTTTTTTAAAGTTAAATCTAATTTTTCTAATGATTTTCACAACTGGAAATCCAGTCCTTAGCACACCCACAATATGCTTATTTTGGGTAACCAGTTATTAATGAAAAGTGAGGAGGTCACGATTTACGAAGTTTCGAGGCACATTTAATACCTTATCGAGATATTTTACTTGAAATATATTTAACTTATTATATTCTTATTATTATTAACTTAATATATATAACTTATTATATTTATTGAAATATTTATATTTGTGCTTCTTTGCATTACATTTAACCCGTTCGCTCCCAGCGTATCACAGGCGATACGCTCTGTGAGTTTCTTCTACGGCCCAACGTATCAATAGAGATACGCTTGATGAGAACGTTTTATTTGATTTTTTAATGTTACTATATGGCGTTATAATACCGCGAAATCTATATAGATAAGTTATTTGGAGTGTTGACCTTGGTGATATGGGCTTGGATTTCACTTCTGGCTACCAGGAGAGGGGGGGTGGGAGGTAATTGTTAAAAGTACGTGTTGCGGCGCGGATCTTTAAATGTAATGACATGATTTGAAGGGTGCACTAGCTTTCGGTTTACCTTTTTCTTTCTTGCTTGCTTCTTAAAAGTTCGAATGAGAATTTATGGCCCTTTATGGGGGTTAGGGTTTTGGTAGCAGATGCTCTCAGCTGTTCGTTTCATTCGGTCAGTTTTTATTTGTAGCGACAGTCATGAAGAAAAGAAAGTATTTATCTAATACTGAGATTTGAGAAATAAGGAATGAATCTGACAGTAATGTTAGCAAAAATAATCAAAATCTGTACATAGACATTAAAGTAAAAAAAAAAAGGACTAAGATGTGCCCTTTGCTCAAAATCTTGGGTGAAGCATCAAAATATGTGTGTAAGACTATGTATTGAATTTTTTTTTATAAATATACCATACAGCAAAATAAGATTTATCTTTTATATCTATATATTCCATATAATGGTACATCATTACACCATGAAATTTATGTAACGTATGTAAATATATTTTGTGTTTTCTTAAAAGTATGATTTTTTTATGTAATTTTATGTATAAAACACTAAATTTTTTTATTAAATCTTTTTTTCTTTTTTTTGTATATTAAGTTTAATGCATTTTAAATAATATATGCAAATATCAAAATATTTTAATGATTAGCCGATTTTAGAGGAATTTTTTTCTCGAATTAAGCTTAGTATCTAAATCGTCTGGGCAAAGAGTGACACTCCGCGGTAAGAAGCTGCGGGCCCAGAGAAGCACTTCTTTTTTCTCCCTCCGGTAGCGAAAGGGCCTCACTAACTATGAAAGGGAATAGAATATTATTTTGTGTGTATTCAGTTCTAATTTCTAATAAACAATATTAAAATATGTAGTAATTATCTCAGATGAACTTTAAGTCTTAGAGAAAAATATTGTATATTTTGGTAATTATATTGTGTAATTCCATAAATTTTATAAACGGTAGAACCCACTACAAAACGAAGTAAAAAGGTAATTTTAGTCGCTAGAAAGCAATTATAAATACGTAATGCAACAAAAATAGGGAATAAAACCTAATTATTAGATTATGCTTCTACCATAATGGATATTCAATTTGAATATCTGTTTCACCAAGAAGACTTTCCGTAAAATAACAGAAGTCGCTGTGTATAATATGCGACTTGATTTCAAAGTTTTCCCTTGATGTAGTGTTAATATTTGTAGAGAAAGATATAAGTTAGGATGTCATTTTCACCATATAATTAGGTCGCCAAATCTTTAGGTTACCATCAGTACCACTGCTCATTATTGTCAACAATTAAGAATGAAAGTCTGGAGGCAGTTCAGAGATCTGCACCATTTGATTTAACTGAAAGTTATAATGATGATTAAAGTCACAAATAGAGAGAAGTATAGCTTAAGTTCGACTTTAATTTTAAAGAATTAAATTAAATTAACTATTTGAAATATTTCGAGATATTCCAGTTTCATTTCCTTTTTTGAAGTATTTAGTACTTGGTGAATTCACCATCACATATTCACAGGCTCATTGTTGACCTAATCAGACATAATTAATTTCATACATTTAATTGAGATTTAAGTTATCACTCGGGTTTTTCAAATGTGATTTCTATTGAGCCATTGACTCAATTAAACTTCTTGGGATTTTTTTTTCTTTCCGGGGTATCCTGAAGTATTTCATTAAAAAATAATCTTTTAAAATTAGTGATTAATAAGAATTTTTATAGAAATGTCTCACCGGACTTTATTTTCTCTTGATTGCATTCCAGACGATTCCAATTATATTGTTAGAATCAGAAAAATAGTTCCCAGCATCCGGATTTCATTTCACTATATAAAGAATAAAAGTAATTATAATTATCGATCATGCTTGTTTTTTTAAAATCATACTATAAAAATTCACAGTAATCCTTAATAACTAATTAATTATTAATTTAATTTACATTAACTAATTTATAGAGGTTAGTTTTACCTGAAAATAGTTATTGCTTTCCTCCCTACGATTTATAAGCAATGAATACATTTTTTTCTTCTTTTTTATCATAGCTTTCAATGAAAAGGACCAATTTTGAACTTTGGAAAATTTTTGGTGGAAGTCAATAGTATTTTTATTCATGATTCTTATAAAAATATAATTTTTTCTATTGTTTACTGTTAAGACAGTTTACTAGGATTACGGTAAGAAAGTCTCTTTTATCCTTGAATCCCGGGATAAGGCGAAGTCCTGAAAAAGACAAACTGTAGTTCTTAAGTATTTCTGATTTTGACATTTCATTTACTGAATTGTGATGTTAGTTCTTGTTTTTATTGCGCCGTTTGATAAAATTTTATTTTGTTCCATTGGTTCTATTTGAAGCAATTGTTTGATATAAGATTTCGCAATAAGTAATCGGGATTACAAACGATAAACTGGATATATGAGGGGAAATTGAGTTAAGAACACTTGTAGGACATATTACAATTCTGTCTTTTAGTCACTAACTTTGATAATTCTAATCTAGGTGTAATTAAGATGTTTTGTCGATGCAGCCTGCTTCTTAATTCTCTTATGTATAATTATTATATTCTATTCACATGACATGGAAGCTTATTTTTGTGAATCCTCTCAAACTGAGAGATGTGTTTATATATCCACGATATGTTAAATTCGATAGAGATATTGGGAATTTAATTAAAGTTCTAATTTTAAAAATTAATAACTATGTTTCTTATGGAAAAATTTAAAATTCTAATAAATTTAGTTTTAAAAATAAATTGTGGTATATTTAATGGTAAAAATAGGGATAAATTAAAGACGTACTTCAATGGGATCCTGCTAGAAATAGTCTTACCAATATTTATTTACACTTCTATGAACAAAATTTTACAGATAATAATAATTTTACTTTGTTTAGATGCATTGATGATCTAATAATTTTTCAAAATAAATTTAACTCAGACTGTAAACCTGATTTATCTTATCATTCTTCTTATTTAAAATTAATTCAAGCTAAAAATATTCATGAAACGGAATATTTAGATATTAACTTAAAAATTGGAGTTATAGAATTTGAAGTTATAAATATGATTAAAGGGACAGTTTTGAATTTTTTCCTGAATTACCTTTCTTTGGAAGTAATTGAAGCAAATCGGTTTTTAGATATGTTTTATATAATTATATAATAAGTAATACTCAATTAGTTAATAGATCTTAAGGTATTCAAAATAATATAAATAAATTTCATCATATTTGTATTCAAGCAGAATACCCGATTAAATTTCTAAAAAACAATTCAAAAAATTAAAATTATTAAACTGATTAATCTTTTCTTTTGAAAATATTCATCTTTTTCTTTTCTCCTGGAAATAATTTTTCATATGACGTTAATTATTTTAAATCTATTTAATTTTTTAAAAAAGTATTGTTTTTGAGTACAGTTAATCACAACTTCTAACGTTGGGCTATTCGCAGTTTTCTCTTCACTAATCCATGGAACTTTTGTAATTTCAATTGCATAAAGCCCCAACTTCTTGCCAACTAAATGAAACAAGAATAAGTAAATTAGATGAAGATAAAACTGAATTTTAACTGATTCAATTAAGGACAGTGATATATAGGTAAAATAGAATTGAAAGGAATAAGAAGGAAGACAAAGATAACGGAAAGCTTATTGACTTTTGTAAGTTAACTGAAGTAAATTATTTTAATTAATCGTTTGTATTAAAATTGGTTAGCAGTGACTCTTGGTTAGGGTAAAAGGAGTCAAATCTGCTGTATTCAAGAAATGTTTCAATCGGTGAAAATGAGTTGGTAAGCTAAGACTTTATTGTTTTATTGTAAGCAAGGAATTAAAAGGGATTCGAGAGAGAGAGAGAGAAAAACCTTACATATTCTGGGATTATAGTAAATAAACTATGTTGTATTTTTTCTGATATCTCCTTAATTGGATTAGTGACCTTATTGACTATTTAATTGAACGTTACAATGTCTTTAGAGTTAAATAATGAATGGTAGCCGTTACAAACTCTCTATATAAAAAGCAGTTCTGGTTTTAAAATTCTAACTTTGGAATGTAGAGGGCAGTACTCACTTTTAGGTAATTGTTTTTTAAGACTCCGAAATTAATCTTTGGAAGAAATGGTTACTTCAATGTTGGTTAAATTTTGTGCTAGTTACTTTTTATTTATTTCAATTATATAATTTTTTCATTTTTTTCTTGCTTTGCTTTTATGCAGTCTATAATTATGTATTTAAGTCTTCTATAGTTTTTGTTTTTAACAATATGTAGGTTTTTTTTATCTTTTCTTTTTGTTTGTATTATTCTCTAAAGTTCGCATATTTAGGTTTTACCTCTTTATTTATTAAGCTCTGACTGATTGCAAAGGTTTAATCGTGAATATATGTTTAAGCAGGTTCCATTCCTATTGCAGTTGTAGTATTAAGTAGTTTAATTTCCTTTTTGTTTATTTTTAAAGGAATTTCTTTTTTCAGTTTTCTCTTGTTGTCTTTCAATACCTCTTTTGTGTTCTTAATAATTTGTATATTTTATATATAATTTTATTTAAATATTTAGTTTTAAATAATTTTTAATTTTAATTTTAAATAATTTCTTAGGGTTTATATTTTTGTTCTCTTTCATGCTCTCTCTCTCTCTCTCTCTCTATATATATATATATATATATATATATATATTTATATTTATATATATATATACATTATCTATGTAAGCAGCAAAATTACATATTTTATTGTTAATATTAATATTGTATGTAATCTGATATATAAGAAATATCATAATCATACATGAATAAAGACAACAAGAATCATAATCTGTTAAGTAATTATTTATATTTTAAGAATTATGATTCAAATACGGGCATATAAAACATATGACAAAATAAATCAATGACATAAAAAGGGTTTTTTGAAATTTGGAATCAACAAAGGAAAAGAAAAGAAAAGAAACAATGAGGAGATATAAAGAAATAAAATTTCTGTCTCAAGTTTGGGATTGAGATGCATGGTTAAACATAGTTTTATTGGAAGCAAACCATCACATTCAGATATTACTTAATTATGAAAATGTGTTAAAAATCAAAAGTGCAAATCAACCAATCGCACGAACAATAGCACAATAGAAATATTAAGAACTCAAATTAGAATAAAATATTTAAAGAAAAAGATAAACAACAACTAAATCAATTTATTCAAACAAAAAGCCCGAAAACACTTAACTTATTGATGAGCACAGAAGGGAATTAAAATCTTTCTATATTAACACACGTAATATTCCAGAAAACATTTTATAAATGGTTGACAAAATTAAATAGAGAAAGTATATATATATATATATATATATACACACACACACACACACACACACACACACATATATATATATATATATATATATATATATATATATACACATATATATACATATATAATGTCGCATCGAGTGCATTCCACAAAATGTTTTAAAGAATAAAAGCAAAAATTGTTTCAAAAGTTAAAGTAAACAACCTAGTTTTTATTCCTTTATTTTTATAATAATACAATTTTCTAAAAGAGAAAGAAAATCACTATTAATATAAGCTAAAGTTAAATCAATTTAATTATGATTAAACTAACTTTGGAGATAAATTTAATGAAAATTGCTTAAATTATCATAGCTATGAGAAATATCTTAGTATATAGTAGATAATTTTCATGATTCACGATTGCGTACTATATATAAGACTGTTTTTAATTAATGTCAAAGATCGAGACTTATTTCGAAATACCATTTTCAGACACAATTTTTTTTAATGATTTTTATAATGTAAGTTGGGTTAATTATTTGGCATTTACCACTTTGTCATGTAGAGCACTTAAATTTTAGAGACATTTAAGTATCTCTCAAATTTTAACTTAGACATATAAAATAAAAATTCCATTTAGCGTTAAGTCTGGGAGATGATGTATGAAAAGCACTGTATTAAGGAGAAAACAGATAAATTCGAACACAGACTGAAAGGAGCGATACATTAAATAATTAACTCTCTATATGACTGTGAAGTCAGAATATACGAAATTGATATTATATAGAATATTTTTTATAAGAAAAAGTGTTCAGAGTTTGAGCTTATTTATTAACATTGAACAAAGCCTTGTTTAAAGGCGAGTCATGATAAAGAAAACGGCTTAGATGTAGAATGAGCCCCTACACCAAGCTCATATTTTTCGCCAAGTTTGGCGATTTTTGTGTAGTAGTTGAAGTTAGTTTCATGAAGTATTCCAATCGCACTGAACAAGAAAAATTTGGCAGGAACAAAACTCATGGCCAAAAATAAATAAATAAACATAGCACCAACCAGGATGTATATTACATCTATTCCGTAGAATAAAAGTATTATTATTTAGAGTTTACTAGTAACAAGTTATCATATCTTTTATTCTAGGTATTCACGAAAAAGTATGGAACTATTTCTTTTAGAAACTAAAGAATGTGCCCACATTTTTAAATTCATGATAACAATGAAACCCCACCCTGGTTTATTTATTCACTTCGATCAATTATCTCAACTTCTCAGTTGCCAGAACTCCGCCCACTTACACGCTCTCCGAGAAAAGACCTATCTGCTATCTAATTTTGAATTACAAATTACTATCTTTACATTCACTCTTAATTGCAGAAATCTTCATTTTAAGTAAATACTGCAGAGCAATTTTTTTTCTTCTTTTCATTTGGAATTTCACAAAACACAGTAAAATTCATGGATTAATTGATTGTTTCTTTTAAATCTACAAACGGAAATTAAGCTTTCATAGTACAAGAGCATCCAAGAGTCTTAATCTTGTTAAATATAATTGTTTGTATAAAAAGGCCCAAAATGAAGGTACGACACGTAACTTTTGGAAAAAGAATTCCGAGAGTCCCCTTTTCCCATTTTATTAACTGTTGATTCAATAGTGCTCTCAGTTTAAGAATTGTAATTACTGAAAAAAGAACCAAAATCATGGAATTGAACACAGTTTTTGAGGCAAAATCCTTAGTAAAAACCTATATCTCTCTTTGAAAAAGCTACGCTTGCAATTGTGTGTTGCATAACATTAAAAAGATATGAAATACCGATTGATTGATCGCATATTAACGTCGCATTTAGACGTAACACGATAACTATTGGTGACGGCCCTTGTAATTTTAAACTTAAGTCATGTGACGAGGACGATACCTGAGTTGGCAACTGCCTCTCAAAACTTCCGCACAACACTAACGGGAGGACAATGAGCCTTGACAGAAATAATGTGCATCAGCCAACGCTACACGGCGGGTCTTCAGTGGTATCAGGTCTCAAACCTGCAGCGGCTCTCTTTAACTACAACGTCTGAAGTTGAAACGCCTTTATAACTAGCCCGAAGGTGACGTCTCTTTTAGCCTGGTTGGTAAAGAAGTGAGAAAAATTGACCGGTCAAATTTTCATTGGACCTATGGACCGGAGTTCGAAACAGACCCATGAATCCAAGATCAACCGACAGTTCTCCTCTATGGGATCGAAAACCACCAAATGCCGAAGAATCATGACAAGACGGCAACAACGCCAGCCGCAATCTCCTAACTTTAACCAGTCAGCTACCACTGTCCCTCATAAACCGTGAGCGTAAGTTATTGACACAGCTATGTTATAAGCCATATATCCAGAAATCGCATGTAAGCTCAACATGCACAGTGCCATTGAAATCGCACAATTATGGACTAAAAGTATATTAATTGAAACGAAATTAAAAAAAAAAAATGTTACAAGTTATTGGATGTTTTTTTTTTTTTTTTTTAAATTACATTTTAAGGAGAAGAATTGCAACGTGAAATTTTCTGTCACACGTCAATAGATCACTTTCAGAACCTGTTGTTTGATGAATGGACTGAATAACTTTTCCAGCGGACGATAATTTTTTTACAATTTTTCATCATTCTCTTGAGACTTCTACATCAAACACTTAGAACTCGTGAAATCCATGTTTGTGAGAGCTTATCTCGACAAGTAAATGCTTGTGTTATTGTATTTGATTGTGAAAATTACTTTCATCTTGAGAAATTTAACGTATATTTGAAGAAAATAAATTTGTAAATTAAGGCTTGGGTCTTTTAACACTATTTCATTATTATTTTCTTTTATATATATTTTACAAAAAGTTAACACAAATCATTCAGAATATTTAAGCTCCATTTCAAAATTAAATAAAAAATGATTAATTCACATTGAAAGTCTTACTATTTCTTTAATTTAAAAGTCTTAAGTATACAATCACACATATATTTATTACACACTCAGAAAGAAGATGAGCAAAAATTACCTTCATACTGTATTGTATCAAATGCGCCTATATATAAACTGCTGTTTGTAGAAAATGCAACACCATGAAGGAATCATCAGAATCAAATGAAATTCGCAGCAAATGTCAATTATAGGATATTATGCAAATTAATAAAGTTTCAGAGCCATCGCGCGTGCGCGGCGCGCGCAGCGCCCTCTGAATTGATGCTGAAAGCGTATAAATAAAGTGCTGTAGCGGGACGTTGAAAAAAAGTCTATGATTATTTGTTAGTGGCAAACGTTTAGTGAGACCTGAGTATGCCTCCACGACGGAAGAATAAGAAATTCAAGCAACTTACGGAGTTTGAACGAGGGAGGATAATCGGCCTTCGAGAAGGAGGATTTTCCTATCGCGCAATAGCAGCTCGTATGCAGCGGAACAGTTCCACAGTGATGCGAGTTTGGAAGCAGTGGACCGACGAGCACCGAACAACTCGAAAAACAGGCACTGGACGACAGAAGGTGACGTCAGAGCGCGATGATCGACACCTGCTCCGCATGGCGGTGAATGATCGCACAGCTTCCTCCAGGCAGCTGGCAGCACGTTGGTCTACTGCTACAGGTGTACAATTGTCGGCTTCGTCAATTCGTCGTCGTCTGCTGCGCCGTGGATTGCGTGCAAGGGTGCCTTTATACAGGATTCCCCTCACGGCGAATCATCGACGGCTGCGTCGGCAGTGGGCTCTTGAGCACAGAGACAGGCGAGCTGATTGGCTCCAAGTTGTCTTTTCAGATGAATCACGCTTCAATTTGTGGACCCATGATGGCCGTGTTCGTGTTAGACGTTATGCCGGTCAACGCTGCCTTCCTGAGTGTATTATTGAACGACATAGTGGTCGAACACCCGGAGTTATGGTCTGGGGTGCGATTTCGTATCATGGACGATCCAATTTGATACGAATTGAGGGTAATCTCAATAGCAACAGGTACGTCCGTGAAGTGCTACAGCCCGATGTCGTTCCTTTCCTTCAAGGCATCCCTGGAGCTATCTTTCAGCAGGATAATGCACGCCCACATGTTGCGCGGACTGTTCGAGACTTCTGTTCAGCACAACGCATGCAACTTCTTCCTTGGCCTGCTTATTCACCGGATATGTCGCCTATTGAGCACGTGTGGGATATGGTTGGTCGGCGTCTCGCTCGTGATCCGCGTCCTGCAGTTTCCAAAGACGAACTTTGGTTGCGCATACAAGCGATATGGAATTCTCTTCCTCAAGCAGATATTCAACATCTGTTTGACTCCATGCCACGTCGTATAGCAGCACTTATTGCAGCGCATGGTGGCTGCACCAAATACTGATTTCGGACGCTTAATTTGTTTCTTTTGTTTTGAAAATTTCATCATTTATTTGTATCAGTACAAGTCGTTTCTGCATTAAATTTCATTTGATTCTGATGATTCTTTCATGGTGTTGCATTTTCTACAACAGAAAGATATATGGAGAGGAGAGAGTATATATATAAATATTAATAATTTTATAATATTTTTTAATAATAATAATAATTTTATTATTAAAATATATATATAATAAATAAATAATTTTTATTATTATAAAAATATATAAAATATATATAAGTATAATATTGATAATTTTATTTTTTTAGGTATATTTATGACATTATTTTTTTAAATAATTGTAACTCATATGTTAAACCTAATTAATCATTCTGACCTTCATATTTAAATTTAATTCAAACTAATAGTAATGTGATTAAAACTGAGAATTTAGATATTAAATTAAAAATTATGGGTGAAAAAATTTACAGTAATATCTTTGATAAAAGATTACATTTTTATTTCTATTTCAATAGAATTCCTTTTTTTTTTTTGGAATGGTATTTTACATAATTTAATTCACAGGGTTATTACATTATTTAATATCTCCTACATTACAAAAATTTAGTTACTAGATATGAAGCTAATTTTTAAAAAAATCATAAATATAATATTATTAGTGCTGATAATTTCTTAAAATTATTTTTAAATTTATAGATTATGAGATAGATTACATTATAATGTATTTCTTAAATATTTTTCAGGATTTTCTGAAATTTCAGCTAATCTTCTCTTAAAATTTAAGCTGCTAAGTAGCTTATTTAAAATTAATTCTATTTACATAACGTAGATGAAGATACGTAATTCGAAATTTTATTTACATTATACAGATGACGATTATTACCTTTTAACTGAAATTTAACAATTTTACCGAGAAATTAATTATTTATTAATATATTTTAAATTTTTAAAATTTTTTTCTCTCTCTCTTCTCTTCTCTCTCTTCTGGTAAAATCTGTTGTGTGGTAATTTTACTGTTTTTGTTTTTTGTGAGTATATTATAGTATTTTTTACAGTTTTTTCACTTAAGGTTGGACATTCTTGTTAGTACGCAATATGCTATTTTTTCATGAGACAAGAATGTGTCTTTTTTTTAAAGTTTAACTTTTTTTTTTCTCTGTGATGATTGATATGTACAACTATTTATGTTTATTATATTTTAGTAAATGATTTTGTAACATTTATCTTTAATTTTATTCTATTTTGTATTACTCATATATTTTTATGTTGCCTTTTGGATATGATTAATTTTCTTTTACACTTGATTAGTTCTTACGTTTATTGGTATTTACCAATTTGATTATAAATTAATTGATGTTTGAGATGGTTAGGATCTTTTAAAACTTATGTTTGATTCCCATCTAAGTTCAAAACCCGATGCAGCAAATTTTAATTACTTTATATCGTTTTTTTGTTTCTTTATCTCCTTGTTGAAACAAGCTTTCAAAAATATTTTCAAGTCTTTGATTATAATTTTCCTATGTTTTTAATCCATTGCGAATCATAATTCTTAAAATCCAATTATTGTTAAGAATTTCATACTTCCAGTAGTTATTATTCGTGTATTTGAATAACCTGAGCTGCATATTTTGTTTAAATAGCTGATATTGAAAAGTTCATTCCCCTTAAATTTTTGATTTAGTTTTGTTAACTTATAAATATAACTCAAGGTAGGAACAAATATCTCTTCCAAGATTACAACGATGAAAAATGATTTCGTCCAATTAAAAAAATCAAGAATTAAAATACAATACTTTCTGTTTCAGATTGATGAATGAAACAGATTTAATGAGCCTTTATGATTTATTAGCAATGATTTTCAAGTCAGCAACAGAAAAAAATCAAACGGTATTAACATTTCGTCCTGAATTCTTATCGATCGTTTCAATTACTATAGCAGTAACATATTTCCTCAATGCCACAGCCAAATTCGTGATTCAGAAATTTTAATTTTGTCATTTAATCCTAGTACTATATCTGATAGTTGTAGAATTAAGATTTAGGCATCTCTGAATTCCACTTTTGCATTACTAGCTCAAATGAAAGGGCTTACGAAAACGAGCGAAAGATTGCATAATGTATTGAAATGGATTAAAATGTGTATTATGTATTTTATAATGTATGAGAGTCTCTCTTTTAAAATCCCTTCAATATTTTTATTAAATTTATTATGAATATATATATTATCACAAAAACTTTAAAAAAAACCCGTCATATTATTTTGTAAAATAATAGTCTGCAAGGGAATTAGCTAAGATAATCTTTAGCATAAGTTTACTTCTTTTACACAGTTCTTTTTGTACGGCTGAGAAATTTATACCATGCAGCATATGTTTTTGTAAGTTCATAAAGCAAGTGCTAGGGAACGTCTGGCATGTTTTCTAAAGTTTATAAATATTTTCTTCAAACTTACTAAAAAATCAGATATTATATTAAAAATACAAAATTTAGTTTATGTTCAATTTCTAGTTAAACTATATAAGTTAAATTTTCATGAAAATTTCTTAATTTTTTTATATCAACAAAAAGTTTTGTCTTAAAATTTATGCAAAATATGTGAGTAAGAAATAAAGTTATCGTAAAAGTTTTGCAAAAATATTACCTTGATCAATTTAAACGGGAACATATAGCTTCAACGAATATATGAACCTTTTTTCATATTACAGTTCTTTAATATTTGCATTTCAAAGAGATATCTTTTGAGCTCGCCGTATCAATCTTTGTGAATGGTACAAGATGAGTTAAAACAATAATTTCCCTCTTAGAATATGTAATTTATAAGTGCTCATCTGGATTTTATTTATTTTTCTTTTGTAGTAAAGCCTCTTTTCATCCTTTGAAAAATAAGTGTTCTTCAATAATTCCTACAGCTTGAAAAAACGAGTTAGCCTATTTAATACCATTAAGTCATTTAAGTTGTCTTCTGAATCCTCGTTGCATTCTGGATGAAGCATGTTATTAGAAGTAATAGCTGTAATTTTGATTGCAAATTGGGTTGACAAAACAATTCTTATGGCAGTTAGCTAGAATTGTTTGTATGAGATAATCACACGTGATTTTCTGGAGAATACACTTCAGAAGTAACTTGAATAATTGATATTAGTGTAGAATGAAGATAATCATTTGTATCTCTAGGAATGGTAAATCAACCGAAGTAAACTGGAGCAATTTCCTTCTTCCACGTGTGTATGTATAAAAGAAAAAATTATTTTTGAAATAAATGTGAAACTGCTTGTTTTTCAAATACATAATTTTAAAAGACCAGTCGAAAACTCAATCAAGGCATTTTACTCCACTTAAACTAGTAATTGTTTCATTACTGTTAGTTAAGCGTTGCACTTTTTTGGTTTTAAATCACTGCCTTTTCTGATTTAGTTTGAATAAAAAAAATTCGAACATGAATAAAATTATCGAAAACCACTATATGAATACAAATAACAAAATCTAATACCAAAATGAATACAAACTCAATAATAATAATAATAATAATAATAATAATAATGGTGTTATATATAATAAAAGGATCCTAAATAATTACACTAGCATGGGATGGGGAAAATTTTTATTTTGAAATGGAAATAAATTGATGATTTATGTTTTAATTGAGTGACAAAACATTTCCATTTGATCACTAGAAAATATTAAGAGATCAAGACCGAGGACATGTCAATTTTTATTTTAATGTTAGCCCTTTATTATTTTAAACAATTTTTTGTATTAGTTAAAAGTTGACTTTATGAAAATGTTATTTATCTCTTTTTTAATAAATAATTCTTGTCCATGTTCTTATAATTATATAGTGCATTAGTTTGAAATCAATAAAATAATGGGAAAAAGCGTATATCTGGATGTCTTACATGAAGTACTAAATGGTAATTTTTATTCATTTACAAACATCCGGGAATTTAATTACACAATTAACTGTATGGTTTTAACTTCGTTCGAAGAATTTACTAAAATTGTAAGTAATTTAAAATAATTATTACTGAATGATTGAATGATTGTTTATTAACGACATACTTAGAAGCAACACAAAGGCTATTGATGACGTTCCTCGTAATTGTAAGCTATGGTCAAGTGACAAGGACGTACCTGAACAGGCCTCTAACTCTCCAAACTTCCTCACCACCTCAATGTAAAGACCTAAAGCTCCATCAGATTTAAAGTGTACATCAGATTCGCTACACGAAGGGGTTTTTCCAGCATCAGGATTCAAATCCTCGACTCTACCGAAAGAATGGAGTTCAATACCATGACCACTTCGTTACGGAATAATTGTAAATGACGTATGCAAATAGCAAAATAAATGTAAACAAATGAAAATTTACTTTTTGAAACATGTAAAGACTAGGACCACTCAAGCATATGAATAATATCTAAACTGATTAATTAAGTCAGATACAGTTCCGAACCCATTAGTATTCATATAACCGCCCATAAAAAATATAAACTCTTTACATTGTGATACCTTAACTTGATTTTAATATGAAGTTTCGTAATGGGATCGGAGTTTTATAGAGCATGATTAGATATGATATTCTGTAGTCTATTCTTTAGCTGCAGGTACTTGATTTGCTGAACCTCATGTAATTTGAAAAAAGGTATAATTCATTGACTTATGCCATTTTCAAACTCGACGACAGGAGAGATAAGTGTGAAAAGTAATGACGTAATTATCGACGGGTATCAGTCATATCACTCTAGGTAGAACTCTTTTTCAATAATAAAAGCATATTAGTCGGTTATACTCATAAAAATTTGAGCACTTTTCGAAATCAGTGATGCAATTATTAGATGACATTATGCACGCTATCCAGGGGTGAGTAATTTTTGAAGTAATTGGTCTAGAACTAATGCAAATGAGTAATGTAAGTAAATGATATTTTTATTGATTATCTCTTGTGATGAAAAAATGAAAAAAAAATAATTTAAGGTTTCTTTCTACCAAGTGTATTAAAATAGCAAAATTATCTTGACTTGTATTAAGGAAAAATTCTCTCTCTCTCAGTAAAGACAATATATACAATATCTAAAGTAAATATAATTCGGATAATGTCCATTTTGGAAGGTCATTTATAGATAAATGTAAATATTTACAAATTGTTGAATTAAATAAGTATTGATGGAGTATAATAATTATTTAATTCGTGGATAAAATTTTAATTAAAATAAATGTAACTTTTACATTCGCACAAACATGCAACTCAAGCTATATTTATGGTAGTTGCTAGCACCTCAATTACTAGATGTTGCAACAAACGCTAAGTAAGTTGGAGAGTTTTGCCATCAAAATGACACAAGGCTAGACGTAATGCTTTCATTAAAGTGCTCTAGATCTAATAATGTTTTCAACATTACTATGTCAAATCTGCGTTGATGCGTGGACTGGTAGGAATTTTATCACTAATGAGTTTAGACCTAGCTAGGAATCTAGATATTACGAAGATAATATTTCAAATTCTTACTGTACATATATATTTTACATTTGATTGCATTTCAAATCGGAGGAGAAGAAAGGGAAAATGAAGCAGAAAAACAAACATTTCTGCTACTTGAAAATATAAAATTGTTTCCCCCGTTTTGAATCTATGAATACCAAAAACTTTTCTTGTCATGTAATTCAGCACAGCCATCTAGATTCCTTCAGATTCTGGCTACAGTAACCGAGTGGTCGTAGTCACGAACTCATGACTAGCGTTGTTTCATTCGAGTCGTGGGTTCGACTCCTGATGCCACTGAAGTACCGCCGTGTAGTGGGCCCGTTAAAACTGTTGAGGCTCAAAGTCTTCACATTAGGAGGAGGTGGAAATTAGGGATGGTAGTTCAGGTGTCATCCTCATCACTTGATTATGGTTCAAAATTACCAGATCTGTCGCCAACAATCCATGTGATGCTTATACGTGCGCCGTTAATCAATAAATCAACCCATACGAATCTGAAAGCAAAGTAAAAATCTCTATGTAAATACGGGATTTAATTTTACTAAAGTTTCTAGTTTTATTTATTTTACAGTACAGATATTGTTGTATGAATTCAAAATTATTTAACTGGTTTAATTATGGTTGCCCCATTAAATGGTGTGATACTGCTTGAAGGGAATGTCCCCCCAAACCATTAATTTGTAGTTATTTCATTATAATAATAGAACATACTTTACATTATTTGCTAAAGTATATTATTGCCGGAATATGTCGGTTATATAGTTACACTCTATAACAGAAAAAAAAAATTAAATGAAACGACGCACCAAGAAGGAGTTGCCCGATTGAAATGAAGTTTCTTATGCAAGGACATTTGGACAGAATATGCAAATGATTAAATTTTGGTGTCCAATGAATGAATAGCGGGAGCTACTGCGCATCGGAACTGCGCACTCAGTAGGTGTATATAAGAAGCGATTCTCAATCTGATGGTCAAATTTTCTGTTGCAACGCGATTTAGGATACCTTCCAACGACTGAAAAAATGCATCCCCGCAGGATTCGAGCTCATTACTAGCAACTGTCAGAGTTTGAAAGAGGTCATATCATTGGATTGAAAGAGGCAGGTTGAGCAAATTGGAGAATCGCTCGTCATATGGATCGAAGCTATTCGAGGATTAGAAGATGCTGGCAAGAATGGGTGGACAATAGCAGATTTCAGCATCATGATGGTAGCGGTCGACCTAGGGCCCTGGCAGATCCGAGGACAGAGTGATTACCAGATCAGCTGTCACAGCGCCTGATTCATAGTTATCAACCATCAGACGTGCGACCCGCACACGAGTGTCAACCATGACCCTTCACAGACGGCAGCACACGCACACAGTATTTATACATAGATACATATAAATCAGGCCTTCATAATTTTTTAAAATAATTTTTGAGCTCTGCCGATTTAATTATCTCAACGAATCGATAAAGGAGTTAAAAAGGTTTGCTTATATAAACATATGTATTAACACATTAAATATTAAAATAATTATTTTGAAACTATTGCGGATTTCCGATCTTCAACCTGGGGCGCTTTAAATTTATCGAAATGACTGTGTAGGTGTTTGGAGGTGCTAGTTCAGGCGTCGTCCTCGTTACTTAACCGAGATTCAAAATTACGAGGTCCATCACTAATAGTCCTCATGTTGTTTTTAACTGCAACATTAATAACAATCAATCTCTTCAATCTGATTTTCAATTAAATATCTCCGAATATCATTTCAGAGTACCCTTAAGTGTTCACGGTGTAGCTTGGATACTTAATAAACATTTTCACGTAAAGAAGAAAATGAAAAGGTATGTAAAAGTCTATCATTGATTTTCTTATTCCTTCTTGAAAATTTATTGATTTGGTTTGCTTTGATTTTATTAAAGTCGCACTAGAAGCAACACGAGAGCTATTGGTGACGGACCTTATAATTTTGAGCCTCTGACAAGCCACCAGGACGACACCTGAGCTGACATCTCCCTCTCCTAATTTCCACACCTTACCAACGGAAAGACTTTGAGCCACTACAGATTTAACATACTCCATACCCGGCTACACGGTGTGTCTTCAGTGTCAGTGTTGGAACCCACATCTAAACGAAAACCGCCGGATCGATTTCACGACCTTAACCACTAGGCTATTGCGGCTACAAAAGGTTTTTGAGCTCCAAAACTAAAGGCATGCTCGTGATCATATAAAAACTTAATGTTGATGTATATTCAGAATCTCGTACGGATGCAACAGATCTTTTTCAGGTTTCAATATATTTAAAGACCATATTTTCAGAATTTTATTAAGGTCCATTAAGAATTTTAAAAAAGAAAAAGTCGTAACGCTTACAACATTCCGTTTTGATAATTGATTGATTGTTTATTAACGTCGCACTAAGGAGCAACATGAGGTCGATTGATGATGGATTTCGTGATTTTGAGCCTCAGGTAAGGGCTGTGGATGGCACCTGAGCCGCACTCGTATTAACTTCCACGCCATTCAAAAGTGAGGACATGAGCCTCGATATATATTTTAATTAATTTAACTGTAAATTACTTTCAGCAAGACAAAATCATTGAAAACTAATTGGTTGAGTTGTATCCTTACTTTTGTTTAATCTTTCACATGAACAAGAGACGATAACAGAGCATTGTGTAGTAAACAGCATAAAACGTATCTATCGTGACTTAATCGGAGTTAATATATACATATATATAAGCAGCTCTACAAGTTTAACTATTTATAGAAATCGATGTGAAAGAGGCCTCCTTCAGATCTTAATCATTCAATATATTTCAATTATAAGCATATTTAAAATGTTAAGGGGTCTTTTCAATTAAATATTCAAGGATTTTCTAGCAAAATAAAACACAAACATAGGTCCATAGAATAACTTTCGCATCAAATAAATAAATTCAGATAAAATTTTTAAAAAAATTTTAGCGAGGGAATTTCCACGTCAAAAATCTCCAGTTGAGCGTCCTTTCACCTCAGAATGCATTTTTAATAGAAGATTTGGACTCAAATGCATGCTTCATATAAAAAAAAATTCTTTTAAAAATATCATAAAACAAGAATTACGATTGATACAGGTAATAATACTTTCTCATTTTCACTAAGAATTAGAAAGGAAAAGAAGAGCAATGCTCAAAAATTCCTTTTGGCTAAGTTCCGCTGCTAGTAATCGACCCCAAACAAAGCCAGGATATACAAAACAGATTGGCAGAATTTTCTCTCTACACGTGTCCACCTATCTCATGACAAACTGAAGATAACGAGAGCTATAAATAGTGAAACAGCACGAAGCCCATCGATCGCACTTTTGTCAAATATGTTTCTGTGATTTTAAAACTCTTCCGTTTTAACTATTTTTACGAATCGATGACTGAAGACAAAAGGCGCTCACCTACGCCAGAGCATCGTCAATTATAAACTCGCTCCAAATCGATAGATTCCGAAAGAACGAGGCCCTGAGCCCTTGGGACGCTAGCCCCACCTTCAGAGATACGCCCCGTCATCTATCATTGTCGGAACTCAATGAGGAAATCACATCTTTGCATCAGGCCCCGGTTTTTTTCCCTTGCCCCTTTAGATAGGGCTACAGAGAGAAAGAGCGAGAGAGAGTGAAAGAATGATTAGGCATAGAGCAACCACAATCCGGTATCCGGGAAAAGACAAAATGTAGTCGCTTGATTTTGAGATTTGGTTCTCGGAACACGGCTGCTTTGGATCAATAACACCGGTTTTTCCTCGTCAACTGTCCTTCTGTTCGGTCAGGGTTTGAATTATTCAGTTGACATCATTCCTTGGTTACTGGCAATAATTGAAATTACACAAAGAAAACGGATAACATCCGGAATCTAAGCATTTGGAGTCGAGTGGATTATATGTATAATTGTAAAAGAGGTAGACGAACATATATTATCGGTATGACACGGAATAATTGCTCTTGATCGTGTGACTCGTCTATTATCAGATGAAAGGGCAAAGGGACTAGAAAGTTAAGGTTACCGCTAATGCCATTCTTGGTCTGTACCTCGAAAATTCCCGAGTTTCAAGGTAATAATAACAAAACAAAAAGATTTATGTATCACTATGCTTAAGTCCCTCCAACTAATAATTAAGTTAAAGACAATTGAGGAAAACTAAAACTTGATGTAAAATTCAATTGTAGTATAGAGTACATTTGAGTGATTTGTTGAAATTAGCTAAAATTGTACAGAGATCGTGTGCTAGATAATACTACCTCTAATTTATTTTTGGTTAGATTGAATCATGTATGTGCTTATCAGTAAGCATGAAATTTTTTTTTTTTCATTAGGATAAATATTTCACTTGAAAATTACAAAACTTCTGCAGAATTTTCAAAAAGTAATAGGAAAACAAAATAAAATTATTGCTAATTTTTGTGTATGAATGAATAATACGTTATTAGAAATTTCTATCTTTGTCCAAAGTAAAGCTGTTCCGGTTTTTAAAATTACGTTGGTTTTATTCCACAAGTACAATTAGAAAGTTTTTTTTTTAATGCAAAACTTATAGTAAGACATCAAGAAGGGTTTCACAAAAATTGCGCATAATTTTTTTTATCATATACTCATCTAAAGAATTATTTTTATTAATCTAAAGACATAAGTTCATGTATTTATGGATAGCAATTATTTTTTCCGAAATGCATTTAAAAACCATAAATAAAATTGATTCCGATTGGCCAGTTTAGGATTACAATGGCATGTTTTTTTTTATTTTTCGTCTGTTGAAAGCAGCTAATGTTAGTTTTTGCGATCAAAATATTTTTATGATTAATGAAAATGATTAGAAACAGCTATTTTTCAAAATATAGAAATTATTATTACTTAAGTATTTAACAATCATTATAATAATACAGTTGAATCCAACAAATAGTTTTACGAATCCAGTCGCGTTATAACAGCAAGACTGTCTTCCCACAGATGAACTATTTGAATAAAATAAAGCAAAAACTATGAAAGTGGTAAAGAAATAGCATCTGAGGGCTTTAATGCACATACAACAAAACTGAAAGTCTTTTGTTGCATTAAGTTAATCTCAGAAATTACATCGCTGGGTTAGGACTTGTTTTGATACTTTTCTTTCGGTTTCCTCTCTGGTTTTTTTTTCTTAAATAAGAATTTATACGCTTTTGACAATTCTTCATAGAAATACCTTTTTCCTCTTCATGGTTAATCAGATTTTTCTTCCGTGAAGCATCATAAGCTATAGCCAATGAAACAACACTTCTAAGCAACATTATTAAAACCGATAAAAATGAAAGCAAGAAAGAGAATTTTTTTTTGCTTGGTAGAGCAGTAGGTACATAATAAATAATTATTATTTGACAGAAATTAAATAACTAGTAATGTTCCTGGGTAGTGGAACTAAATTATTGAGGTACAGAAAAAAAAAGTAATGTTATTAAAAACTGACTTTGCAGTAGAAAAAAAAATTAAAATAGCACGGAAGTGTGTTAAGAATATTTTTATTCCTATACGAATGGAACAAGTAAACTTCAAATACTCGCATGTTTGAAAAGGAACGAAACAGTAAGCTAAAAATAATTCAGCTGACAGGAGAAATTCTCAGTAGAATGTTCAATAACAGCTGCGTGTCGCCTGAATGTCCATTTGAAAGATTTTTCTGAGGGCAGAAAGGAAAGAAAATACAATGAGGAGAAAGAAGGGCATTCATAGTACAAAACTTATTTTTTATTAGCTGGAAACTATTTAAACAATTTTTAAAAAAATTCAGACCAACTTATATGATATTCTGCATCCTATTGTTATTAGAATATAGGGAAAAAATGGGAATGGAGTAACTCAAGGTAGTCCAGTGGTTGTTTTTCTATTTTTAAGAGTTCCTTAAAAAAGGCCCCCTTCTCATCCCGAAAAATCATCGTTAGAACTCATCCGACCGATGAGACCGTTTTCGCTTTCTTTCGAGCATATTCATGTTAGCAACCACTGTACCAAAATAAAACAAAGACCAGTGTCAAATTGTTTTGACTCCTTTCAAAAGATAGTGGAAAGCAATAGTAACACCTATTTGCCTTTACAATGCCCAGTGAATTAAAAAAAGGTATTTTTTGAACCTTCCGAGTAAATCAAGGGTACTGAAAATTTTGCAAATGTTCTGTCTAAAAATTGTTGCTTGTTAATTTGAAGGGGAAATTTATGAAATAGGAGACTACACACGCGAAAGAGAAAATCTAAAACTACTGCATATACTAAAACTGTAACTAACTACTGTAAATACTAAAACTATAAAAATCAATAAATTTGGTATTCTATAATACTGATTAAGTTTAGTTGTGTAAACACTTTTAAATTTACTGGATGTTATAAAAGGCATACGAAAATTTCGGTAAATAAATAAATAAGTTAATGAAAATAAGAAAAAAAAAATAATAATAAATAACAATGATACGGTAAAAATTAGAAAATATTGCCATGCGAAAAATGCTTAAAATAAATAATTTTAAAGGTCTCATTAACCTGCTTACAATTTTTAAAATTAGATGCTCCTATGAAAATTTTATTTTCGCCATATAAGAACCCACATAAAATGTGCATTCCAGAAAAAAAAAATCCATCATTTTCAAA
The DNA here is from genome assembly GCA_019974015.1 of Nephila pilipes. NCBI lineage: Eukaryota > Metazoa > Arthropoda > Arachnida > Araneae > Nephilidae > Nephila > Nephila pilipes. Next base: position 380,977 of record BMAW01013201.1, read on the forward strand.
TAAACAATTATTCGAAATTTTAAATTTTGTCAAAATTTTTCAATATTTAAAATTCCTCCGAGACTTAATAAAAATTTTAATATTTTTAAACAATTTCTCCCAGTTTCTTAGAAATATTTCTCATAATTCTGTAGATGAATTTAGCTGCTCTAGTATTATTTATAGTTTAAAAACTTTTCTATAGGACATTACGAAAAACACTAAAAACATAGTTATATCTAATTTTGCGGATTATTTGTAAACAACAACAACAACTATTAATCTAAAAGATAAATATAACTAATAAACCTTACTCCATGAACAGAATTATTGAACATATTTTGAAAAACAACCAGAAAAAAAAAAACTTAAACATTGCACTGATTACAAAAAAATGCCTTAACATTTTAAAAACATGACCTTTTTTAAAAAATAAGAAACTAAGAAAAAGTAGCGATGTTTTGAAGGTCAATGAAATACTTCGGGATAATATTAAAAAACACTGAAATAACTAGCAAAATAATATATCCAGAACTATGAATTTTTTTTTTTTTTTTTTTTCGTATAATTAGAAAAGTTTTACAATTAAAATAAAGTAATAAAATTGTTCCGGTATTTTGGTAATTTTTAGGGTACTGTGAGCCATTAAAGTGTCAGATAAACACATACACACAATTTTGTGGAATACTTGCTTTACTCATGAACAATAATTTAAACAATGCGAAACCACTTAAATGTACTAAACATTTCTTGTTAAAATAGAAAAAAAAGTATGAATATTAGACTGCATTTATTATATGTATCACTATATCCCTCTTCACATGCAACACTTTCATTTCCTAGAGCGGAAGAGATTGCTTAACGCATCAGTGCCCGATAATAATAATTATCACTTAAGCGTATTTGATTTTCATCTCGTGATGACTTTTACTCTAATTAAAAAGTATCGAAGAAAAGGAAAAATAAACAATGAAAGCGTGTTTCCTTTAGGGGAGAGTTTTGACAAAATCAGTTTCAATTAAAAATTTTGTAACTGCTCAGTCATTGAATTAGAGAGAATGGTAAAAAATGTGATAACGCTTTGATGATAGGAACTGTTAAGAAAGATGAATGTGTCAGGTAATATATGAGAAGGACTCAAATAGTACACATTTTTGACAACAGATGGAGTTGTAAGAGAAGTTGGTGTTACCATGTTAATCAGCGCCGTATCAATTCTGGCAATACTTAATTGGTTAGTTTTGATCGAAGCCGCTTCAGGCTGTTATCGTAATTTTCGTCGAATTCTCATCTTTGATGAAACTTGGATTCATTATTAGTTAAAAACCAAACAGCAATCAAAGCGAAGGGTTGCTTTCGGTGAATATTCCCCATAAAAGGTCTGTCTGGCCGGAAAAGTTATGGAGACATACTGGCGATTTTTTGGAATACAAATGCCAACATACTCAGACTTCTAAAGAAAAAAAAAAAAAAGAAGGGGGTACTTCATTATATGACAGCGATTCCTAGCTCGGGTACTTTTTGAATCACTCTGGTAATTAATGAGAAAGTATAGTTACATAAGAACAGTTTCTTATAATAACTTAACGCAAATATACAATAATTCTTTATTCTTATTAAAAATCACTTTGAAATTGTAGATGTGTATTATTAGTCTCATATGACCAATTTAAATAGCTACTCGTTTATTTCTTAAATTATGGAAAAGTTTTGCTTACATATAACGTCGAAAGTGCTTCAAAAATTTTAAATACTGTTACCATTCTTTTGGTTTTAAAAAACTTATCTTAAAAATCCTTCTTTTAATTAACAAGAAAGAAAATACAATTCATTTGTATTAAGTAACACAAAATTTCACTGAAATTTGCGTAACTTCATTGTAATTGGTGATACCGTCTTGAAAAAGTAATAATAGTAGTAGAGAACAGCTGTAGAAGTAGTAGCAGAGATAGTCGTTTTTTAAGTTTTAAAAATATTTCAGAATTAGAATAAATTCATTCTCCAACCACTCTCATATTTATTTTGCTGTTACATTTTATAGAGTTTTTTTAAAAAAATATTTGAGGTAGATAGTTTTATAACTTATTTTTTTAATTACATCTTCAATATATTAAATTTATTGAATGTTTATTTATGCCACAATCAGAAACAATACGAAGGCTATCGGTGACAGACTGCGCAATTTGAACCTCTGTCAAGTGACGAGGACCCCCTTTTCCGAATTTCCTCACCTCGCCAACGTGGGAACATGAGATTTTACGTGCATCGGCACCACTGTTTCAGTTGCATTAGGACTCGAGCTCAAAACTCAACGGAAACAACGTTGGCCATGACCCGCCACCATAATCATTCGGTTATCGCGGCCACCACAAAAAAGGAGACATACGTAAGGGAATTCAAATCCTCCAGATAGAAGCAATTTTAATAAAATTTCATAATATTCGAAAACTAAAGTGTACTTCTTTATCATTAAAACAAGAATTATACTTCAAAGAAGAATATTTATATAATGAAATATACACTTAGGAGCATTGAAAATAGCGCAAAAAGAAGGAAGCTAACTACAATCTCGAAACTTTATAAAGTAGTTGAATGATGTCCGATATGAACATAATTCAAGTTTGATGCAAATACGCATGACCACACACCCTGTAGTGGCGCTGTAATCAGGAAGTGGGTCCTATATAAACCGGCGCATGGTGGAAGATTCACAAACGTAACAATTACATTACGACTCTAGGAGGTATTTGTTTAATTGTCTTGATTTTGGGATTAAGTGAATCTCATTTGTATCATTATGTGTATTATATTTCATTTCAATCCGAAGCTCTCTTCTTGGTATGCTATTTTCTATATTCCTGGATATTTCTATATTCCTATTACACGAGGCTTGGTTGAAAAGAAATGCATCCCTAGTCATAACTTCTTTTTTTGAAAAAAATATATAAAACCCAATTGTCAACATTTTTGTTGTACTTGAAAGCTGCATGTATACTCTATATAATGAATTTATTTTCTTTGTTCTCAGGTGTCATTAGAGTTCCAAGAACTAATGAAGATGGCGACACATGCGGTGAAGATGTAGAAGCAGCGAGGCGTCATTGATCCGACCTAAACCTTGCGACTTTCACCTTTTCCCAAAGTGTAAATATCATCTTAAAGAGCATCACATTTGTCATGACAAAGATATGAAAGTTTCCGTTAAAATCTGGTGTCGACAACAATCAGCGGAATAATTCTTCTTCCATGAGTTTTCTTAACTAGTCACGCGTTGGCGTCAGTGAGTTGGAAGGGATGGAGACTAAACCTGAGAGTGAATAATGCATTATATAGTAGATACATGCAGTTTTTAGTTAAAACAAGATTTGTGAAAATCGAATGGTAAATAAGAAAAGTTATGATCATGAAGGCCTTATTTTTTGGTCAAGCATATACATTCACATTTGCAGTACTAAGTTATAATTAGTTAACTGAATGTATATATAAATAATATAATAAATTAATATAGTATATGTAGTACAAGTAGTTTACAGCATACTTATTTACATTTGTAGTACTTCATTGAAATAACACATCAATCAATAACTCCCGAGACTAACATTGAAAACAAATATTTTTAAAATTTTTATTCATCAACATAACACTCTTTGTTAATCACCTTGTGGGTGATACAATCGTTCCAACGCTTTTCCAAATCTTTTTCCCCAAAAATCCTTTTTCGCAAGAAATCTTTTGTTGCGGAGTAAATAGATAAACAGCTTTCTGAATCATCGATGGTTGCTTTTGTTCCATCGAAAGCAATCGCGGCACCCACTTGGAAAAAAACCTTTTTCATGCTCAATTTTTCATGAAGGATAGTAAATACACTTCCATATGATATCTGTGTCATCTCAGCAATCTCACGGAGCTTCACTTTACGATCTTTCATTATAATTTTTGTCACTTCACTCACATTTTCCGGTGTAACGGCTTCCACAGGTCTACCCGAGCGTTCCGCGTCATTTGTGTCGGTACGACCACGTTTAAACTCGGCAAACCACCGACAAATCGTTGCTTTTGATGGACAAGAGTCCGGGTAACATTTTTCAATCTATTGTTTCGCTTGCACGGTGTTTTTACCCATTAAAAAACAATGTTTTATCAGAACACGAAACTCGGTTTTTTCCATTTTTTAAACAAACTACAAAACGACTTTACTCCAACCTCGATAACTCAGCTGTTTCTGGTCCGATCGACTTAAAATTTTGACACGTTTCAAGCAAAGGTTTGTACTCTAGAAAGACCTGGTTACTGGTTTACTACGAGCGCCATCTCTGGGTTAGTCTCGGGAGTTATTGATTGATGTGTTATGTATTTCATTGTCTTCGCAACAAAATAGAAATTGCTTTTTTTGAAACATTTTTACTAATTGATGTGCTTTATTTTTAATTTCATTCGATTCAACGGAGTCATTTAACATTTTGAAATGCACCGAAGCGCTTACATTGAGTTATTTTTGAGGCATTTGATAGGATGAGAAATCATAGATAGGAGTACTTTATAGCCTTTCCTTTCAACTTTAAAAATAGGATTTTAATTCAGAACACATTTTCAGACAGAAAATTTTATTTTTCTGATAGCAAAATTCCTCAACATGTTATTACTTAAAAACACTATAGAAACTCGTTATTCAGTAAGCACCACTCAAGATGTACATTAATTTTTTATAACGGTATGAAGCTAAAATGAATGTATCTTATTTAAAGGAACAGTGGAAAAATAACATAAAATGTTACTATAAATAGAGAAATGAACTTATCTACGCTAAGAGCCTAGCTGTTGCGAGGAGACAGAAGCAAAAATATTGGCCACTTTGCGTAAGTATACCGATACAAGTAAAACCTCAATTAGTCAGACTCGTTTAAGTCGGATGTCCGCATAATCCGGATGGGTCGAATTTTTTTTTTTTTTAATTTGAGAAGCGATTTGCAGATTTCCTCAACATTTATTGATTCCTTTTCGTATTTTTACTAAAAAAAATCATTATTCTGAATTCTTCTAATAGCTATGAGTGTTGCTTACGTGGCCGCGGTAGCCTAGTGGTCATGGTTTCGGATTCGTGGCCGGCTGTTTTCGTTCAGTCGCGGGTTCGATCCTTGGTTACAAAAGACCCTCCGTGTAGCCGGGACCTATGCACGTTAAATCTGTAGGAGCCCAAATTCCTCCCGTTGGCGTGGTGTGGAAGTTAGGAGAGGGTGTGCCAGCTCATGTGTCATCCTCGTCACTTGACCGAGGTTCAGTATTACGAAGTCCGTCGCCAATAGCCCTCGTGTTGCTTCTAGTGCGACGTTAATAAAAAACAAACTAAAGTGTTGCTTACAAATATTCTATGCAAAGTCTACAGTATCTTATTTATACCTCTTATCAACATTTACAAATGCCCTACTGTGCTACGTTATTTTTAAGTGGAAAATTCAATAATGCAACTTTAAATAAATTTTTGCTGTTCATAAAGTTAAAAAAAACATATTTATCTTCTGTAAATATTATTCATACTCGATTTGCGCAATATAAAGAAGTTTTTCTGATTGTTGATTGCTTATTATTAATGTCGCGCTTAAAATTATCGTGGGGGCTATTGGTGACGGATCTCGTAATTTTGAACCTCGATCAAGTGACCAGAATGATTTTCGGCAGAATGTTCACATTTTTTATTTCCTTCCCCAGATTTTCCGGTCAAATGGAATTTTCGATATCCCGGACCGGTTCTAGTCCTAATTATTAATCCGTCTTAACGAGTTTTAACTGTGTTAAAAATAACACATAACAAATCATTAAGGATTTCAAGCTCTTTTTATTTATGTAATGATGAAGTTTTAAAAAATTATAGAACATTGCAATGCATAATATATGATGCATTTATTTGTGTTTTTTCTTAAATCTCAGATCTTATACTTCAGAATGATTAGCTTTACACTTAACACATTTAAACTTTATTATACGATTGAGAATCAACAAAACATTAAACTATTAATTGTAGAATAAACATATTGAATTTTTTCCATATTTGTACGTTATATAAGAAGTAACAAATTTTGTATCAATATTTATAAACTCAAATTAAATTAACTCTCCAGTATTTTCAAAGTAGCATCACTGATAACAGCTTGAAAAGAAGCAAGACCTCTTAATAGCTACATATTAAAACTTCTTTATTGAAAATCACTTTATAAATCATGTACTTATAGCTGTTCAAGAATTACTGGTATAATGGTACATGGTGATCAATTCAAGCGATCCAGTGCTGTCGAATAAAGAAACGATCGAACAGAGATTTTCTTGTTGGTATAACCGGAAATTTCCAATCAAAACTACTTTTCTTCCTAGTTTTTATTTTATAAAAATATATCAGAAAACTCGGTTAAAATGCAACAATCCACGTACAACCACAATCAGGGTGATTAAAGTAATTGAGCCACCTCCCATGAGAGTCCACATAAAAAGAGTCAGCAAGAATCTCAAATAGTTGCGGGGGATTCGAGAAATTTTGTTTGGCTGAGGACGCCGTTTGATTGAGCAGCTTTAGATGAGGCAGAAATGAGGGAGAGATTTTATTCCCACTCCATTGATAAAGACATAATCTTGATTGAGTCATTATGTGTATGTGGATTGCTATTATAATTAAAGAGGGATTAGAACTAGATGATAGCAGAAGATAATGCCTACGTAGAAGTTGGAGGTAGATCCATCTTCATTTCAATAACTAGGATCATTTAACGCTTATGGCCATTTGAAGCTTTTATGCAAGGATATTTACTTACTAATATAAAGATCTTAAGAAACGAAATGAAACTTTGCTGAAAGGCACGTAGTTATTATCGATTTCTTCTTCAGTTCTATCTAATTTCTATTGGAGAGCAAAAAAATACTCGAAATATGCGTTTGTTGCAATTTATTTTCTAAATCCCCTTTATTTTGATACTCCGTCTTCATACATCATGAAACTGGATTTGTGTTATTTTTGTAATTATTTTATTATTTTCTTTTCAGAAAGTAGATGGATTAACTGTTTCTTTGGAATTTATAAACTTTTGGATGATGAAGATTCTAACAATTCATGAATAACGCATGAAGCATTTTATTGGACTTTTATTATTTTAATTGAATGTTTATTAGAATTTTTTTAGGAGCTTAAAGCGCTTTAAGCCCCTTTTGTAATTTTAATTGTCAGTTTCATAATCTTCCAAGTAGTTTTATCAGTTGTAATTGATGTGTGAGGTTTTATCTACAAAAGGTATAGATAAAAACTAACGGTTTATTTCTGAATATCTGAATCTTTTGCTGAAATAACGAGGAAAACTCCGTAAAATTTTTATTTTACTAAAAAAATGTGCCAAAATCTAACCCCTCAATTAATTGAAATTATTTTTAATGACATACAAATTATTTGCTTATTTTTATTTGAATAAATTAGCTTTTAAAACTAATTTTTTTTGCTTAATTAAAATGTATTCTGAATAAATAGGACCAGATAAGGCATTTATTACCTTGTGATGCCCCCGTTTCGCTCCTAAGGCTCTGAGCCATCAAAACTTAATGTATGTTTAGTCAACAATTAGTCGGTTAAGAAAATCTGTAACTCCCCTAATTACTTCTTTTTTTCTCTTTCCATTTTCAACTTGTAAGAGACACTAATCAAAACAGCCAAAACCCTTGAGAATTATATGATGATGATAACCAAGTTAATTTATTCAGGTCGCCAAAAAATCAAAATTTAATTCCTAACCTATTTTAATTGTGGTACAGTAAAATCTTGTCCATAATACGCGCTCCCCCCTCCCACATTTTGGTCCGTAAAAATAAGGGAGCGAATTATACTCGTGTAAAAATTAAAAAAAAAAAGATTTTTAAATATCTAACAACGAACGTGCAGGAGCAGTAAGAAATTGCTGTAACAAGCGTGCTGCAAGTGGTTTTTTTTCACAAACGAGAACTTACACAACATGTCGCATATTACGACGGCACCAATAATTAGGACTTGGACGCAGCAACAATAAATTAGCAATGTTCTAGTGAAAGTTATTAAGACCGATAATTTGACATTACAGTTTGTTTTGAGTTAAAATTAAAGTTTTTTCCATCGAATTTGACCTTTTCGTTTCTTTTTTATTAAAAATTTCAATGATGTTAATAAATACTTATGCAGTTTTTAAATAAAGCATTAAAAGTTATGGGGGCGTATTATATTCGAATTTTAATTTTTCCCTAAAGTTTTGTGCCAAATGAAGCACATGTATTATACACGTGTGCGTATTATAGTCAATATTTTACGGTATTTAGTGTCTATATGCTTCTGATTTAAACTTTAAATAATAAATTTTCTTTATCAAACCGAACAAATAGAGTTAGAGTTCCATAGAAGTATTGAAAGTGAGGGATCGAGTCTTTAGCTAAAATAAAAGCCTAAGTAAATCCTATCTGGATTCACTCTTAAGGCTCGTTGCTCAACGTTGGTCTGATACAGATGTTTCACTTGATAACTTCCGATTACTATCTTCCTAACTTCCGTATTAAATGCTTCTCTGTTTATACAGGATGTTTCGAAACTCATAAGCAAAAATTTAAGGGGTGATAGAAAACATTAAAACAAGCAATTTTTACCTTACAATGCATAAGCGGAGAGCAAGCGGTGAACCACTAGACAGTGCTGTAATGGAAAGCATAAAGCGTGAGTTTCCTTACACGTCGTCATTTCTACCGTGTATTTCAGGAGGCATGGTGACGTAAAGTAATTAGGAAAAGGCCACGCTTCTTGAAATCCCCTGTAGAAATGATTATGTGTGAGAAAACTCGCGCTGTATGTATGCTTTCCATTACAGCGTCGTCTAGCGGTTCATCACTTGCTCTCCGCCTGTGCATTGTAAGGTGAAAATTGCTTGTTTAAATGTTTTCTATCACCCCTTAATTTTTTGCTGATTAGTTTTGTGGGAATGCTGATAATGGTATTTCCCCAATTTTATTAATTACAATTTACTAATTCTAATCTAATCTATGTAAGTCATGATTCATTCATTAAAAGAAATTTTCAATTTAAACAACATCGTAAATGGTCTTCGAATGTTAATTGAAGGGAGAAATGCGATAGAGTCCAAGCTATAATTCACAATTAATTTTATTCTATTATAGAATGATCACAAAGCAACTGTTATTAAGAATATGGCACGTTTACTAACCCATGTCCTCAATTAAATATTATAACTGAAAATTCTATTTATCGTACAAACAACAAAAATGGATCCTAGTCAGGAATAAAAAAATTGAAATACGGGTCCGAGATAAATATCAGCTATTCGATATTCACTTAACTTTCTTGTACTACTTTCATGTGCACTACAATCTCGCTAAACTACTATCTCTTTCAGCACTTCAACACGTCTATTCTCTCTAATTCCTCCAACCTCTCAATCTCATTACCTTCTACTCATTACATTTCTTGTATAGAAATACTGATTTGTGTAAGTCATGGTTCCTTCTAAAGGCGAGGTTCTCAAATCAAATTACGTCATAAAGTAGCCCAATAGGTTAGTTGAAGGGGGAAATGCGTATGGACCTGATACAAACATTCTTTAAAAATTGTTTCCCTCAAAATACCAAGCTCATTAAACTGATCGTTGGTATAGTTTTTATAAAATTTTAGGAAAAATTTAGAAATAAACTTTCTAATTAATCTTTACAATATAATTTTTTAATTAATCTTTTCCATAAAATTTGAATACTGTCTAATTAAATCGTGGAATATAAAGTAATCGAATTTCATGCTACCGAAATAAAAGAAGTATACTTGTTAACATTTTTATCATGAAATGCGTTAATTATAAACTATAGAGTTACTTGGAATATTACAATAGTTGCAAGGAAAATAACAAAAAAGGAATTATTGCGCTATGTATCACAAGCCTGATTAAAATCTAAGAACGATAAAATAAAACCTCTAGAACTTAGTCATAGGAGCAAAAAATTAAACACTGCTACGTAAATAATTAAAGAAGAAAATAAAAGAAAACAAACTGGTTAAAATAATTAGGTAATAAGCTAATTAACTTCATATTCTCTTGTTAATGTTTTAAAAATGCAAAAATTAATTCTCGAATGAGGCAGAAGAGATAATTTATTTTAAGAAAAACTATTAAAGCAAAAAAAAAAAAAAATCTAGTGTTTCTTTCTTTCTTTTTTTTAAGAACAGATATTTTTCATTGTTATTTATTGTGCCTATAACTTGTTATATTAAAAAAATTACAATTTATAGATATCATTATCTTCAATTTTTAACTAATTGTAAATGATTGTTTAATGATAAATTTTATAGAATCTGTTGAATTATGAAACACTTTCTGTCAGTTTTACAAGAACAGGTAATAACCTTTACACTTAAAAAATAGTCTTGTCTTGAACGATCAATTTAAAATTTCTAAAATAATTGACTACTTTCTCAAATCTCTATTTATCTTTTTATTCTATAATCATCTTGTGGTTACAATCTAAATAAAAAAACTAAGTTCTGGAAAAAAAATCTGCAAAAATGATTGGAGGCAAGCGATTATGCTTTAAAAGCCAAATTATTAACTTAAAAGTTTAAATAGTAAATGATGAAATATTTAAATAGACAATAACAGTCTGGATGTTGAAAAATCAAATTACATGATAAACTATTAAATTAAATATTTATTAAGAGAAATGTAACTGTTCTTGTAAAATGGAAATTTGTATATAGTTATAAAAGGTAGAACTTGTTGTATCACGGCTTGTTAGAGAAATCTAAAAGATGTGTGGATGACGTTTCACAAAATGGGAACTTGAAGAGACAAGGAATTTGGCACACTGAAACTATGTGTAACGATGATGTGCACCTCGAAGTAGAAGTTTTTTAAAAATACATTTCAGATTTCTTCATATTTAATGTCAAAGGTACCGATAAGGCAGATCTTGTTTTCTCTATGCATAATTTTGGCACATATTACTTCTAATGAAGTAACGGCCTTCGTAGTTTTACGAAGATTGTTATATTTATTCATTTTTGTGTTTAGCAGATTGTAGTTTTTAGGAGATTGTTATTCGTATATATTTGTTTGATTTGTTGTAGAAGTATGTTTCTGTTTCGAGTTAATCATTTAATAATGATATCCGACGAGCAATTGAAGATTTCATACTAAAAAAAATATTTTCAACAAAAGACTAAAAGTTTTAAAATAGCATCTGTGATATTGATATTCCTTCTGTTCAAAAATCTTTACTTATTCCTCAAATACTAAAATCAAGTATTTTTGAACTATAAATTCTCATGAAAGTTAGCTTACGTTTTCTATGGCTCTACCATATTACATTTGGTGTCTAGCGAGAGAAAGAACTCTCCGCTATCTGCAAAAATAGGGAAAGAAAAAAAAAATGCGCTCTAAATATTACAGCTAGGATCAAATCGTGATCTTACTTTTCGTCCGCATTTGTTTTCGTTCCCCCCCCCCCTCTAATTTCGAATTTCTGAAAAAAACACACACTTCATTTTGAATTTATTTTCTTGAAATTAGTTATTTTAATTCTTAATAGTTTTCTTATTGGTTTTTAAGATTTTACTTAATTAATAATATTGAAACAATTTTTTTTGTATACTTTTTGTCTTAGCTTTCGAAAGATTCTTCGCAAGATAACAATTATTGCATCATGAGAGGTCCAAGTTATTTTAGTTATTTAAGACTGAATTGATTTTGAATGTATATATTAATCAACTGATTGATGATGAATTTAAGAAAATTGCACAAAAAAGTGTGAGAAGTTTGGATTTTTCAAAAAAAAAATTTTTTTGACAGTCTAACAATCTATCGATCCAAACAACATAGTGTTCATACATTATACGGAATGAACATTTGGCTTTCTCTTAAAAAAAGGACGGTGAAAAATACTGATCAATTGATTTTGTACAAAATTTTAATTTCACTACAATCATCGAGTTTTTCGTTTTTTTCCTCCTTCGCTACAATTTCCTCTCCTCTACGAATACTAGATCTGGCTAGTTACGTCACATGATATCATTGTCTACGCTAACAGTTTATTGTTCTCAAAGGAGTTTTTCGAAGATCATTTTATTTATTTATTTGTTTTTATAAAAAAGTTTATACTAAAAAAACTGTTATAAAATTTTTTGTTCAGTTTTACTTTAAATGACCACCCTTGCCAGTATGATATGGTTCTCTAGCTAGTATGAAATAAACCTTTACACATTCTATTGCACTAAAGATGTTTATCTATTCTCAACAGGAATAATGCATATTCTTATAAATTCTCAACATAGTTATTCAAAGTCTCAGATATATATATATCTCAATGACATACCTAGAATCTTACCTAGTGTATCCGTATTTCCATTAAAACTTTGAGACTCCATGGTATGTAAAGCCTACAGTAATAACAAAAAAATGACGTTTAAATTTTATCTTCAATTTTATTTGTTATTTATACAGTAAATTTATCAGAGGATAACCAGTGGAAAAAATGCGAAGATCAAATTTGAACGAGTAATTAAAGTAACATTTGCTATGTTTCGATGGTATTTGAAAAAAGTTATGATTAATTCACTTTTCTCGGATACAAAATGATGTTGCGATTCCAAACGAAAATACTTTGTGTTTTAAATTTGTCATGACTTTTGGAACACATGCATTTAAGAATCTAATGTAATAGGTCTTGAGATCAAAAACTACTGTTTAGAAGGAAAGCAGTTTATTGAATTGTATTGAATATTAATTCATAAAATGATCTATAAAAATTTAAATGAATATCAATAAAGACGAAATTAAAATTATATATAGTATAAGGAGATATATAAATATGTAGCGCAAGAGAGAAGTATTATTCAATACTTAAGCTTCTTAATAATTCTGTGTGTATACTTAAGACATTGTATTTTGTGTTAATTTATTAAGTAAGAACATATTTTTAATAAGTGAGAAAAGTTATTTGGAAATTAAAATTTCAGCTAACAATTTCTTAGTATTAGTACAAATTTTCATTCATTTACTTAAGTGTTAGCGGTAGCCTTAGTGGTGAATGACTGTGGACTAGCGGCTGGCGATTTTCGTCAAATCGTGGGTTCGTGCCTACATACCACTAAAAGCCAAACATGTAGCCGAGGGTGATGCTCGTTAAATATGTCGGGACTCAAAGTCCACCCATTGGCATGGTGTGAAGGTTAGGAGAGGTAAGTACTAGCTCAGGTGTCGTCCAAGTCACTTAAACAAGGCCCAAAATAACGAGGTCCGTCGCCAATAGCCTCCGCATCCTTCTCAGCCATTAAACAGTGCGGTCGTTGTGTTTTACTTGCTCCTGTATCAGGGGAAGTTTTTTTTTTTTTTTTTTCCAGCCGGGGACTCTACTGGGGCTTCTGGCTTGATTTCGCTTCGCTTCGTGTTCAAAAATCTGCTTGCAATTTTCCAGCACTGACTTTTTTCCTTTCCGTGAGAGTTCAACACATTTACAATTGTCGGATTAATTCAGATTCTTTCACATAAGTGCCATATTGTTTTCGAAATTAACTAAATATAAGACTGTTAGTAATGACAATGTATTTTTGAAACTGAGTTATGGAAAATATTCTGGAGAGTAGCCCTGAAATCTGCCAAATCTTGGAGCTTACTGCAGCCAACAGACAAGCGAGTAATAAATTTCTGTATGAAAACATAATTAATTTTGGAACATTCCTGCGCAACTGTGCAGAGCGGAAAACTAAAACTAACAGAGGAGAAATAAATAGTTATATCGCTTCTTTTTTCAAGGTATTCAGTGAAATTCTTCGTAAAATTGGAAGTAGTCATGAAATATATACTTAGCACTCTTAGGAAAAAAACAACTACAGAGTTAATTTGAATGAATATATATTAACCGGTTTTAGAGTTTGAACGAAACAATGCTGAACTAAATGTGTGCCTTTTGGAAGTTCAAAGAAGATTTGATATGTTTTTTGTGTTCATATATTTTTAGATATAAAATTAAACTCTCAAACTGTTGCTCATCACAAGATTAATACGAAAAAATAGATCTAAATAATAATAATGCAAATCTTTCCCTTTTTTAAATATAATAACAAGTTAAAGTAAACATTAATAAATATATACAAAGAATCTTTCTAGGAAGTCTAATAATTTATTCTCCATATTTTTTATTTCTTCTATTAATCAGGTTATTCATACGGGACTACAGGCTCCCAAAAATAAAATCTTACAAACAAATTAAACTCATTTTTCATACATTCTTTTTTTTTTTTCAGAACTAGAATTAAATTTCAGTCAAAGAATCATTGTTTATTATAGTCACACTGAGAAGCAACACGATGACTATTGGTGACGGAACTCGTGTTTTCAAACCACGGTTAAGCAACGAGGGTGATACCTGAGCTGGCACCTCCCTCTCCAAGTTTCTACACCACGCTAATTGGATGACTTCAAGCTTCCCCTGATTTAGCATACATCAGCTCCACCATGCGAATAATTTTTAATGGAATCAGGGCTTGAACCTTTGACTCGGCAAAAACAATGCAGATCATGAGAGTATAGCCTGTGTTGTGCTTTAAATCACGATTATTTGGAGACTGTGACCACATCAAAAACGCAAAAGAGCAACCCCAAGACTATTGGTAACGACCCTCGTAATTTTGAACCAAAGCCAAGTGAAGAGTACGATACCTCGGTTAGCAATTCATTCACCTAAGTTATTGTAACAACGGTAGCCTAATGGTCATGGTCATTTACTCTAGGTCGGCTTTTTTCGTCGAGTTGTGGGATCCAACCTTGATGCGACTAAAGACCATTTGTGTAGTCGGGGCTGAAGCACGGTAAATCAGTCGGGGGTCAAAATTCTCACGTTGGGTTGGTGTGAAAATTAGGAGAACGAGATACCAGTTCAGGTGTCACACTCATCACTTAACCGAGGTGGAAAATTATGAGTTCAATCACCAATAGCCTTCGAGTTTTTTTTCAAATGTGATGTTAATAAGAATAAAATCCATCAATAAAGGCTTAGAAATTCTGAATCATTAAGAACTTTTATGACTATTATAAAAATATATTTTCGAATTTTATTTAACTCAGGCGTTAATAGGGAAATTGAGGCGTTATGGTAAGGTTGAACTTGAAATCAAATTTAGCCTTAATTGTCATGTGATATTTGGTAAAAAATGATTACAATTCTAATTTCGTTACAGTCATATAGGAGCGTTTTTTTTTTTTTTTTTTTTTTTTTTTAAATAGATGAGTTTATTGGTTTTTATATATCTTTGTATCTTAGACTGACATTCAAACAAATTAAAAATACAACTTTTACTTAACCCTCCAACAATTAAGAAGATATTCTGTAATGTATTTCAATATTTTTTTTTTCGTGTAACATAGCACACTATACACGCCCTTTGAAATGTCCTTCAAGCCAGTATGCATATTTCATTGTGATATACAATTCAGGATTATACATTTGTCTATCCAAAACTCGTTAATAATGTTTTGAAAATACGGACATTGAGTTCAGTGCCTATTACATATATGTTTTTTTAAATTTTATTTTTGTTTTACATGAAAGCTATCTCGAACTGTTAGTGAAACCGAACAAGAAGAAAGCAATTATTTCATTCCAAGAGGAATTATGATTATCCAAAAAGGATTTCGTTTTAAACAAATGTTATCGAGTAAAACATTTCAACTTGTGAATGAAGTATTATATTGGTGACTTCCTTTTTTCTTAGAAATGGACATAAATGAAACACTTTATTTGAGTGAAACATGCAACAAAGCTTTCTCTTTTAATTCTGGTTTAAATAAGTCGTATGTCTGTGAATTCTGCAACAAGGCTTTCTCTGGAAGAGGTACATTAAAAGACATTTGCGAATCCATATCAAGGAAAAGCCGTACGTTTGTGAAATATGCAACAAGGATTTCTCTGATGGAGGTGCATTAAAAAGACATTTGTTAATCCATACCAAGGAAAAGCCACACGTTTGTGAAATATGCAACAAGGCATTTTCTTGTGGTGGTGATTTAAGAATACATTTGCGTATTCATACCAAAGAAAGACCGCATATTTGTGAAATATGTACAAAGGCATTTGCTCGTGTTGGTGATTTAAGAACACACTTGCGTATTCATACCAAGGAAAAGCCTTACGTTTGTGAAATATGCAACAAGGCATTCTCTCGTGGGGGTGATTTAAGAACACATTTGCGTATTCATACCAAAGAAAAGCCTTACGTTTGTGAAATATGCAACAAGACATTCTCTCAAGGTACTAATTTAAGAACACA
>BMAW01013204.1:0-10530 GCA_019974015.1 Nephila pilipes
TCGAGTTTTAAGAATTCTCTCTTTTTAAAATTAAAAACAATTCAATTCATATTTTAACATTCTCATATATGTATATTTAAACATCTGAATATATAAGTGAAATCACTTTTACAAACATAAAATATGAGAACTTAAAAATCAATATTTGGGTTAAATTCTTGAAATCGTTTATTTACCGTTACGTTTTTCTTATATAGATTACACTGTATTTATAATTATAAAAACATAGAACTTATAGACATAACATTCTATCAACTAAGTACAATTATGATTTCAAATATTTAATTTAATAGATTATTTAATAATAGAAAATTAGAAATTTTAAATTTTAAGATTCAAGTTTATCGTAATTTCTATACAAATATTTTCCAAGGCTTAAAGGTGGGAATGTTTATTTTTAAAAAAAATTACTTTTATTTTGTAGGAAATAAACTCATTTCAAAATGGACAAAATATCAGCACTATAGATTAAATATATTTTTGAAGAGTTTTCTATAAACGATAAAAACTATATTTTGAGATAAACGATAGTACGAATATTTTTCTGTAAGGTTTGATACGTTTTAATAAAATTTTAAGAAATTCTAGTTTCGAGTAACCCATTTATCAAAGTCTTTTAAATAAAACATCTATAAAGTCAATGAAATGTCTTCTATGTTTAACAACATGTTATAAAAATTATATAAAATTTGAAGCATTTTAGTTCTCCAGTTACATTCAATAAATACATTTATGAGTTCGTATTTACTGTATATAATTTTTTAAAAGAGGAAGAGTTCGCTCTACATTGGGAAACAAAGTATATATATATATTTTATTTTTGCTTGCGCAGTCTCCAATAGCACATACAGTAATTCTGCTAAGATTTCTATCCCACCTCCTTAAAATTAAGGGGACTTAAGTTGAAGATAAACTAAACTGAACGACTATGAACAGACAAGAACAAATTTGTTTTTAGCGACATTGTTGTGCACATAATTTAAAATTTATCTATCCCTTTTCGGCTGTTGCTCTGTTATAATATTCACAGAACGACATGTTTACTTTCACAGCTTTGTGCTTTAGATGAAAAGTGGAAATTCCGAAGTCTGCATTATAGAAATGGATATTTCAAATATAAACTTAAAATCGTACGTTACGTTACTGCAAAGTCTTATATGTTGTTCTGAGGAGCCCTTTATGTTACCTAAAAGTCTTATTTTCAATAACGTGTGTTATTTAAGTTGGTTCCCTGTAACATCTTTCAGAATCATGAGCTATTTTTCTAGTGAGTCTCGCCAATTATTGATGCACTTTCAGAGCGGCGTTAATGTCAAAAGCATTTATCTCAAATATTTGGGAAACACATTCAAAATTTATATCGTATTTACTTAAGGAATTTTAAAAATAACATTTATTATTTATCTCAAATGTTTGAGAAAGCCTTTATTATTTATATAGCATATGTCTCGAATAATTCAGATCATTATTTGTTACTTATATAGTATTTTTCTCAAAAAATTGAGAATGATAATTATTTATCTAGCATTTACTTTAAAAGTTTGAAAACTGTATTTATTAATTATACAATATTTATCTCAAATGTTTGAGAGTAGCATTTATTATTTTTATAGCATTTATTACAAATGTTTAAGTACAGATCTTATTATAAGTATAGCTTTTATCTGCAATGTTTCAGAAGTGATATTATATCATTGCTTGTAACTTTAAATGAACACTATTTTAAATTTTCTTCGGTTGTACCATTGATTTCCTACTACCGATGTGGATTTGATTTTTCTTTAAAATTTAAAGAAAGTTCGTTGTTAGAGAGGAATAAGTTGTACTAAATGATCATTTATATTAATGAAGTTTCGTTAAGCCATTTAATAAAAAATTATTTTAAATTTACATTTATACGAAATTAGCTCGTTTTCTGTTAATTTATTGACACACTCTGCAAAATAAATAAAAAAAATATGTTGTTTCAGTTTATTTTTTTCTTTCCTTGTACTTCTTTTCCTTCCTTATGGACAAATAACAGGAACTCAACAAGGCAATCACAAAGGACTGATTGGATTTATTTTAACGAGTCTTCAAGTAGACTGAAGAGGTGTTGTCCAATATTTCTAGCCGAAATTCGTGGTGTTAGTGTTTCCTCTTATTTATTGTCTATTCGACACATTTTTTTTCCACAAAACTGAAAAATTAGCAAATATCTAGCTTCATTATATAATCTACATAATTAAATGCTCAACATTTTTCCTTATTTTCTCCACATAATTTTCTTTCCTTTATTTTTCTTATTAACATTTAGATTGTTTTTTGTTGTTTGTTTGATTGTTACATACCATTTTGAATTTTGTATGTACTACATTCACTTAAAAGAATTTAATATTAAATATAGATTCATCGGCATCTATATTTTGTTTTCATTTGTTACGTGAAAATAATAAAATAAGATATTAACATCTTCTAAATCGGTTAATGTTACATTTCGAAAATTATTAATTACTGATCACATATTTTCGATATATTCGAAATTCTTTGATGAAAAGAAATTGTTTTCCAATCGCGAGGATATTAACAACAGTGATAAAAGACACATATTTCACGTTTTATTGTAAACTGCCAATTTTTTTAAAAAAATAATTTTAGCTTTTATCTTATTGTAAGTTAATACCATAATAGCTTCCTTATATTTTAATTCCGATTTGAAATATTAATTTACTACGAGGAAATATTTCAAATTCAATTACTACAGATCGTAAATGAAATAAAGTATTTGTGCACGATATTTTCTCTTATATATAATTTAATAATGTTTTCCTTACACTTCTATTACGAAATTAGGTCTGAACTTCCTAGGGGTGAAATATAATTGTAACCTAATTAAAATTTAGATATGGCTCAGCATGGAGTTTATATAAAGAATATTGAACATTGAACATTCAAATTTATTCGGGCATACATACAGTAGAACGGTCTTCAAGCTCGGGTCGGTACAAATTTTGTCATTGACTTAGCTGTGGTGAGAGTTCATGATTTCTGTAAATGTGGTCAGAGAAAGAGCTCTGATTGATTGATGGGAAGTTCCGGGAGAAATGAGTCCGGAAGGTATCATGCTAGGTAGAGGCTGATGCTGGTAGGCTGTGTTTGACATTAGCTGGTGGCAGGAGGAAAAGTCTATGTTACACTGCTTTCTGTTCTGTTTAAAGTGGTGGAGGTGAGAGATTGAGACACGGCTGGGGTTGAGCATACCAATTTAGAAAATAATCTTAGAAGTTTTTATTAAATGTGAAAATATTCAAAATATAAAAGTAATTATGGGGTTAGGGTCTAAAAGTACTTTTCTTGTCCTTTTGGTGTTAGATCTTGGGGTGTAGTGTACTAGATTGATCATATTTAATTTTTTGGTGACGTTGAGTGTAGAAGAGAATTTTTAGCAAGTTTTTGAATATGTTGCCGAAAAGTTGGGATTTTGGCAGCTTTTAGGAATTCTTTATTGCTTGTTAACAGTTTGGTTTTGCCATCATTCAAAGAGGTGTTTTGGGAGTCTTAAGATGTTGGATATTTGATTTCGCCGAATACGACCAGACAGAGCTTGCAATGAGATGATAGGTCTGAGAATGGAAGTGTACAGAAGCAATTTGTTTTCTAGAATCATTTCAGAATTCCGGTAAAATAGGGGATAAATATTACGTCTGGGTTTCGGGAATTTTTCTTTCTCGGGTGCTATGTGTTGTTTCCATGGTAGCGTTTGTTTTGTCGAATGTAACTCCAAGGTATTTGGTTGTTTGAGACCATGGGATCTATGGGATATAGAAAGTGGGAGGAGGGACGTAATTTCTTTTTCGTGTAAATAATCCTGCAGCAGTGTTTTCGACATTTATTTTAATTTATTAAATCTTCAAGAACTTTTAAGTGTTTTTTTAGAGCGAAAGAAACTGAATTTGGGTTTTTGAATTTTACTAACACTGCATTGTCACTGCATTCATGTTTACGGTGGTTAAACTATATTGAGGGATGTCATTTAAATAAATATTATATTAAACTTGTCCAAGCAGAATTCCTAAAACGATTCCAGCTGTTGCTTTGTTTCGAGTGGAGAGTGTATTAATTATTTTAACTTGGAAGGTTCTGTCTGTAAGATATGAGTAAATGATGTGTATGAGGGGGAGGGGCGGTCTAAGGCTTTTGAATATCTAAAAATTCCACGCCTGCAGATTTCATATGCTCAAATCCGGAGGAGATATCCTCTGTTAATGTGAGGAATGGGTGAGAAGTTGAGAGTATTTAGTAAAGTCATATTGGTTTGGGTTTATGTAGTTGATATTAAATATCAAATCGTGTAGTCGTTTGAGAATGACAGATTCAGTTAGTTTGCCAAAAGTAGGGAGTAATGCTATTGGGTGCTAGATATCACGTAGGCGTTGATTTTTTGCCGGTTTCAGAATTAGAAAGATAATTGTAGTTTTCCAGTGTTTAGGGAAATATTGTATTTTACGTATTAATTTAAATAATAGAGAAAGGTGAAAAATTATTCCGTCAGGAATGTTTTTGAGGGTTTTGTTTGTGATTTTGCCTTCCCTGGTGCTTTGTTAATTCCAATTTTTCGAATGTATTCTGAGATTTCATTTAGCCACACAGTTTCAAGGTTTAGTGGCAGATTAGCACGAGTATTGAAAAATATTTGAAGTGTGTGGTGTATTGATGTGTCATAACTGTAGTATAGTTATTTGGTCTTGTCTTTAAAATTATTTTTAAGTGTGGTGTCCAGTAGGTTTGAATTTCGTAGTTCTGTCTCGGTAATTCTAAAATTACCTTTGAAGGGGAGGGATGGTGTTTTTCTTTTTCCTTAGAAATTTAATTTGGTGTCGGAGAGTGTTGTCTTGTGTGTTTAAAGACTTAAGTTTTTGGTTCCAGGTGTCTTAGGTAAAATTATGAATTTCCTTTCTAATTTTGTTTTGAATTCTATTTATTTCTGTTTTAATGTTGGAATCATGGGCTTAATATAATTCATTTTTAATGAAATGTTTTTTCCTAATTATGTTTTTAATTGGAGGGGGTTACCTTTCATTTTTGGTTTATTTGGAGTGGAGACTAATTTAGGGGAGGTGGTAATATTTTTTGAAAGTTCAGTAATTTTTTCGTTTCAAGTTCATTTGATGTATTAATTTTGGCACAATTCATAAAGTTTAATTGTTCTTTTAATTCTGGTTAGAATTTCAACCAGGAGATGAGAGACTGTGTGTTTGCTTATGGACTGGGTGACTGCAAATTTAATTTTATTATTATGGGGTTATGTTCAGAAGAAAGTATGGAAAGGGGTGTAATTTTGTATTGTAGTTGAAGGCGTTAATGCGAGCCAAATCTTGTGTGTGTAGAAAGAAAAGCTATTGTGATGGAGTTTATATAAAGACCAGTACTCCAGTTTGTATATAACTGAGCATGGATTTTATACACTAGTCTGAAAACCTTAAGCAACAATGTAAATTTTTAGCAGATAGCCATGAAATTGCAGGAAAGGGGTTATTGCGGTCTGTACAATGAACGAGCAATTCAGTAGAAAGAGGATGTGTATACAAATGCCGGGAACAATACGTGGTAGGCGACGTGAGTGTACGCAAAACGCATGAAGTCAGCGCGCGTTGCTCGAAACTAACATAAAAGAAAGAACGCTGGCGTAATAAAAGACATTCTCTGCAAGTGCAGGTGAGTTCTATTATGAAATATGACAGGAAGAAATCACCTAGAAAACTTCACACTTGGAAGAATGATCGGAAAGCTGAAGGAGGAACGTAGTTTGAATAGTGTAACTGAAGAATTTGGAATCAACAAAAGTGTGGTTTCGCGAGCTTGAAAAGCCTTCCAAACCATAGGTATAGCTGTTAGCAAGCTAGGTGGTTGCCGACCAAGGAAAACAACAGCAGTGGATGATCGATATATTGTTCTGCAGGTAGAAGTAACCCAATACTAGTCAGCAAGCCCCATTGCATAACAACTGAGTACAGCATCAGGGCAACTAGTGTTGCGGTTTAATGTAGCCAGACGCCTTCACAAAGGTGACCGAAATGCCTACCATCCTGCTCGCTGCAATACTTTGAAATCTGGCCATCGGTGACACCATTTACAGTGGTGTAAGGAGCACAAACTCTAGACATCTCATGAATGGAGTCATGTCATCTTTACGGATGAGAGTCGTTTCAGTGCCACAAGCAATTCTCAACGCCAGTTATTGGGAGAGAGGTCGGGACATGGTTTCCTCCCAGTTCCATCACGAAAAGAAACCGTTACAGAGATCCTCAAGAAATCGCCTGGGGAGGCATTATGCTGAACAGCTGACTGAGCTCCACTATTGCTAGGAGGTGATCCTTCCCCTTGGGCGTTCTGTTCCAAGGTGCTATTGGAGCAGACTTCGTTTTTAAGGAAGCAATGCACGGCCACATCAGACTGCTGATGTTTAGCAGCTACTGGAAAGAAAAGGTATCACTCGAATTGATTTGACAGAGTTCTCCTCTGATTTAAATTCCATATAAGATGTGTGGGATGCTTTAGGGAGAAGTCTTGCAGCATGATTGCATCCTATAGAAAATATCCAACAACTGAAAGAGATGCTGATAGAGAAATGTGCACTCTTTCCTCACGAACTGTTGGACAATCTGGTGCTGAGTATGGAGAGTCATTGCATAGCAACCGTAGCAGTAAAGGAAGGGCATATCCCATACTAAAGAGTATCTGCTTGTTGTTCTTCCTCTTGGACAGACAATCATGTGTAACGATATTATGACTTCAATAAGAAAAATTTTGTTGGATTCCATACTATATGCATTGTATTCATTTTTGTGCAGCTATGATCTCGTCACCACTTAAATACAAAATGCTACCTTTCGTTTCTGAATTTCTAGTCTCTCAGATGATTTTTTGTGGAGATATGACAAGAAAACACACATGTTGCTTAAATTTTGCATCCCAGTGTATTTAGCCTATCAATATTAAAGTGATGATAGAAGTCATTGCTGGAATTAGTGATATCATTAGGGAAGTGAGGAAATCTTCATAAATAAATTCAATTCACTAATAAATACGCCTCATTCGTATGATCTTAAGACGAAGGGGGATATAACCTAAAATAAATAAGATATAACCTAAAATAAATAATTCAGCAAATAAAATAATTCGCTTTTTTAACCTATAACCAACAGCAAATATTTATTCGGTGAAACCAATAAAAAATAAATTTGTAATCAAAATTGATAATCAAATAAAACTATTTGAATAAAAGAAAATACGATATTAAGAAAAAAATTACTTTATTCACACTTTTACTATTGGGTGATTGAGGTAAACTATTTTACCTCAATGAACCAATCTGTATGTATAAGTCATAATTCTTATATTATGATATTCATTTTCCATTTTTCTAAGAAATTTTTGTATATATTTTTCATATTTTTTGTTTTATTTTATTTTTAAAATTTGAAGAAAATTATGAACAACAAAGCCATTTTGTATGTAAATTATAAAAAAATTCTTAACTTCTAACCCGATTCTTATACTTTTTATGACATCGAGACATAAATTATCTAACTTTTATTTACTTTATAAAAATTTGAAGTTTTCTTAAAATTTCAGATTAATTTTGACTTGCTTATTTTCTTTCAAAAATATTGAAAAAAAATTATATATTTTAGAATTTATGTTATTTAATTAATTTTGAACGTTTCTTTTATTATAAATTTGTATAGTTAAAAATAATTTCGAGATTTTTGAAAGAAGAATGCTGATTTATATTTCATATCCATGCAACGAATTCCTCTTATGAGTCGTTGTGAATCAATTTGAAAAAATTCACGTATCCATTGCAGTGTTAAATAGCTAATTTCAAATTCTTAAAATTTAATTTATTCAGAATTTTAATATTTTCGCAAAGTACTTAACTTTTGTCCTGGAAATTTCTATTTACGTTTCTACTTAATGCAACGTAAATTAACATATATCAAATTCCAAGTGACCTTGAAAACTGCTTTCTAAGTTAATTTTACCTTCAAATACACATTCCCTTTAAACCAATCCAGATCTCACAAACCAGATGATATTTTTATAGTTGATTTTTCTGACAATTCAACTAAATACCTGGAAAGAGTGTACAGATCCATAAGTCTTTTAGAATGTCTACACTTTTGTGCTTTAATGTAATAACTATTTCAATATCATCACTGAAATGGTAGCACAGTCTCTTCCCCTTTAATTTTTACTTAGAAAATAAAAAAAAATAGTCCACAAGGGTGCCGATAATGTGAGTATAAGGGTATCCTTCCTGCCTTTTGCCAAAATAAGATGCACAATGATGGACTAATGAAAAGGTGCACATTGTCCAAGAAGTGCCAACGAGTATTTTCACTGACCAAAAAATCATGCCTCACCGACCGCATTTTTTTTTCAAATGCTGATCCCAAACAATTTTGTGTAATACTACAGTCACAGTAGGCCCTTGAAAATGAAATTGCATTGCACAATCGCAACATTTTTAGGATTTCTCCTCGACCATTGGCGATTTGATTTCTCATAGTCTTTATGCAATTGTTCCCTGCTTTGCGGTATGAAAACACTCAAATAATCTAAGACGACTCAACAAATGTATAAAATGATTAAATCTGGTAACCATACGCATATTCCTATTTTAATGAAAATAACGCACATGATTTCAGCAAAGGAACGCTATCTAGTCAGAATTAGTCAGTAATGCATTGTACCACACATGTAACGTAAGATCGTTGCGATATCATTCATCGTTAGAGTATACAGAGTGCCACTTATACTTTTTAACGAATGGGTGTACTAGAAAATTTTAAATACATTGTGTATATTTCTTAATTTATCATTTTATCAGGAAATGATCAAATGTCTTTTGATGGATATTGAATGTAAAGGGGAAGGGAAAGAAAAGTCTCAACAGAAACAAACGCATGTTTCCGAAAATGAACAAAATTGAACTAACCATTTTGTTATGATTTCCACTGAATTTGTTCCTGACTTTCTTTTGCATTTTATTGAATATTTTAGTTTAATCAATCGTCGTACTCAGTCGAACATGATCGAACTTAATATAGGGATTCATTACTTCGAAAATTGTTTAGTCTCAAAACCTTCTATTTTCTTAATAATAAAATTTAAAGATCGCGTAGTTGAAAAAAAACGACTAATGACTTTTTGCCTGATATTAACTAAAAAGAAGGCTTCTCAGAATAGCCAAGATTTCAAAATCCGTTATTGTATAAAATATATCATTTTACCTTAATCATTTGTCACTTCCTTTAAGATTTCTTTCAAAACTTTTTATATGTTTACGCAAGTCATAAGTAGATAACTATTCCTTTTTATTAATGTATATGAAGAAAATTAAAATCATGTCAAAGTTTCCAAAAAATGAATTAGAATTTAGATAAATTAAACAAACGTGGAAAAAATATCTTTGAAGGTTACAACATCAATAAAATGATCTTTTAAAAAGGACGTGTATCAAAGATAAATGCTATTTTTTTCCAGAAAAATATAAATCTGTAACGCTGTCGCATCTTATTGAGTTGATAAAGAAATGCAAAAATTTTTGCTAAAGAATATGAACTGGCGAATCCATCCTCAGAATTAAGAAGCATGTGATTTAGGATGATTCATATCACTTTTAACACAGACACTAACGACTGGAGAACAGCCAAGAAATTAAATATATATATTGAATCAGTAGAACAGTTTCTAAGCTCAAACAATTTAGAAAACAAGTGATGATTCATTGGCTGCAATGATAAATTTGCTTTCCTTGCAATAACTTCCTACGATTCTCGTTTTTATATTATGGTACTATCTCTCCATTATAGCCAACATCTCTAATATGATTAAATACAAATCGACACCTGAGCTGGAAACGCCCTCTTCTAATTTTCAAACCACGCCAACAGGAGGACTTTGAGACCTGGCAGATTCAACTTGCATCAAACCCGACTAAACTGCGAGTTTTTAGTGGGATCAAGACTCAATTCGCGAATAGACGAAAACTGATGGCCACGTGGACACAACCATGACCACTAAGCTATTTCTGTTACCGTAATAAGAAAGTTTATGTAAAATTCCATTAATGTAAATAATCAAAAAAATTAGTCCTTTAGAAATATCACAATGGATATAACAGAAATTCGTAAAGCAGGGATTAGTTTGGGACTGACATCAGAGTTAACTCATTTATTAAATCCATGCTTACACCTGTATTCATTTTACATTTTTCTATTGAACATGATTACACAAAAGAATAGAAATCACTTAGGAAAGTTACGTCGATTAAAACGATTAGATAACACGATTAAAATGAATTGATAATTCTTAAGTAAAATAATAATTTTAATATCTTCTTTATTTCACTTACATCCATAGAAAAGTGAAGTTTCAATTACTTCTCAAAATTGCTTGAAAATATTCAGTGCCTTAGCCTCATTATTTTTTTAAACATTAGATAGATAGATAGATAGATAGATAGATAGATAGATAGATAGATAG
>BMAW01013204.1:10540-57428 GCA_019974015.1 Nephila pilipes
AGATAGATAGATAGATAGATAGATAGATAGATAGATAGATAGATAGACGTGCACTGAATCTGCAAATATTATCATTTTCCCATGATCTAAGGTAGTATATTGATTTCTCTACCGACACATAATCCCCACGTAAAATACCTAATAATCCCTAAATCTAATATTACGTGATCTGAATATTTCTTCATTTAACTTCCCGGATAGGGAACCTTTCTTCCTCTTCTGGCTTATTAACTGAAACGAGGGGAATCATATTGCGATGCGTCCACTTTTAAAACATTGTAATTGCCTTTATCTCGTGTTATTTTAATAAATATATAATGTTATATATTTAAAGTTTCTTTATTGTGAATTGTTAACCTGTCCGAAAAACCCGTGGACGTGGTAGATCATTTCTGGAAGCAATCAAATGCACTGGAACTCCCTACAAAGTTGATGTCGATAAGCTGTGTCTATTCATCATTTATATATATATATATATATATATATATATATATATATATGTATATATACACTAACTATTTAGAATTAGAATTACATTCTCCTGCGAGGATACTTAAATCATACAGACATTACTATAAGTTCAGAGGATAATTATTCTGCGTTTTTTAGCCAATGAAAATATTTTAAAGGAAATGAATAATACAAAAACATAGTTAAATGCATTCCTTTCAAATTAACACATTTAATTTAAGTTGAAAGCCTGTTAAACTATTTTATGTACGAAATTTTGTGGGTTCCAGAATTGCTTCCCCTATTCTCTCCAGTCGGAGAGAACCACTGAAAGACCCCGTTACTTGAGATTACCTTCTTTTCTCTCTGTCTATATGTTTGCAATCTCCAGAAGGAGTTGCAAAACAATAAAAGAAATGGTAAGATGGTTTCCTTCCCTCATGCACCAATGTAAAAAAAATGCAAAATATCGAATAAAGAGACTGAGGTCGACATCGACGGGGGAAAAAAAAAACTGGAACAAAGGGATCAATTTCAGGCGATATAGCATATTACGAAATATAGTTAAAAAAAAAAAAGAGGATTTGATATTCGTTATTGTGAATATTTTTTTAAAAAATTAACAGTGAACAATTTAACTTAATGAATTAAATAAATCCATGTCTTTGTTTTAAGCAGTAGGCATTTGCTACATATATATATTATACATTTTTTATTCTAAATGAAGGCATGAGTTTCAGTGTAGAATTTATTTGGCTTCAATATTATAAGTTGCGTAATTGCCATTTTTGTAATAGTATATTTTGTATTATAGAGAGAAATGTGTAAAAATTCCTTTAAAGCAACAGTTAAAAATAAACTTAAATAATTTGATAAATTTATTCGCTATCCTTAAAAAAGTTATTTGTTTCCGATTACTTAATAAAAATTATTGCGATTTCTCCCCTCAAAATTTGGAATATTTTTCATCATTATTTTCCTATTATAAAAATGTAAGGAATAGCATATGATACTTATTCTTCATTAACGTTATTTTTATGAAAAGTATGGCAAATTATTAACTCAGAATATATTACTCAACTTTTCTTAAGAATGAATATATAAATGTATCGCAAATAAATTTAACAAAATCCCCTTGTCTCTGTAATATTCGTGATCTTTCTTATGGTTCAGCTTAAATTTTCAAGTCACATATTTGTCTCCCTCAAGCCTTTTCAAAGAATTTTTTTCTGCTTTCTTTGAAGCAATAAGTTCAGTAACGGAAGAAAATATCCTGCTTGTCTCTTATGACTGATACGGAAACATAGAGAAATATTTCTTTCAAAATTTTCCAAATTGAATTATATGGATCTATTTTTTTTTTTAAAAAACTGCTTGAATAAAATAAGACTCCCTTAAACGCTGTTATTCAAATAGTTTCGTTTACAATCTTCCATGGAGATACAGGGTTGATTTTATACAAATGAGAGAGGGAGAGAGAGAGAGAGAGATGGAAAAAATAAAAGGAATTTAGTCCCTGTGTGGTTAAGTTTCTTAGAAGTCTTTTCAAAAATTCTTAGAGACATAAAATAATTTTTCCATTTTCAATAAGATATGGAGATTTATTTTCTTTCAGTTATGTTTACCTGGATTAGAACAAAATGTAAAAGATACGACATTTTCTTCAACGTGTGTTTTTCTTTTGCACGTCGTTAACAAGTATGCCGACATTCGCGCAACGTTCTTTGAAGATGCCATTCGTGTGGGAAATACTGTCATTACCCATAGGAAAATATTTACTCCTTCTACTTCCATATTTTCTACACACGTTAAGTTACATAAATTCAACTTTTAAGAATATTTATATACTTATATGTTCCATAAAATTTATTTACGACATGCATTTGAAGCAAAAGAAGGTATATATATTTCCACAAAAAGTAAAAAATTACCTCAAGCAATTATTTTACTAGGTACTAGTTAATGCGAAAAATTATGAAATACCTTATCTATGATTCACTATAGTAGTGACATATAAGTTTTTCAAATTTTGGTAGAGCTTAGATTTTCTGTGTGTCTTACAACGATGTTTAATCATTCTATAGAACGCTGAAGTAATTTTTTTGTCAAACACGGGTTTTCTCTCATAGTTAAATATTAACTTGATTTGAGGGATACATTTTCATTTAAGTTCCGTCTTAAAGAAAATTATCATACAATATGGTTCTAAATATTTTAAGCATATATAAAGGGTATTCTTGCATAAGCGTATATAAAGGGTATTCTTGCATATAGTGAATATATTTGTTCTCTAAGTAATTCCTAAATTTAAGAAATATTTTCTTACAAAAAAGAAAAAAATAAATAAATTTCGAAAATTACGAAGTTCTATAACTTTTTCATAGAATAAAAGATAATATCATTAAAAGTTCAATTTACTACGTTTTCTGTATTGTTTTATAAGTGCGAACAACATATTGTGTACATGTATGGAATATTATTTCTAAGAATTGCACCTAAATGTAAATATATATGAAATATCAATTCTGTTGAATTTAAAGGTAACTTTTGACCTAGAAATAAAAACTTATTGACCAAAAATACTTATATATTTCATTAAAATAAATACATATAATCATTAAGAAATTCACAAAGTTCTACAAACAATTTTAAAATATAAATGTTACAAAAATAAAGGGCGTTAAATTTAGTATTTTAATTTCTGCCGCATGCACCGATATTTTTAAGCATTGCTTGACATTTTTTCTTAATAAAGGTGAATGAGACATAAAATGCAGCATAGCAAAAGGTTTCAACATTCAATTTTGCTGTTTTTTTTAAATATAGGCTAATTCTATTATTCCCATCAATGTATTACTATATATATTTTAATAAACATAGAATTCTAGAAAACTGAATTTTAAAATTCTGTATGTTTGTCATGCCTAATAGAAAACTCTATGCATATGCAGTTTTCTCAAAAACCATTTTAAAAAAAATTCTTTTCTGAATTTTGTTCATCCATAATATGAATAATTTACACATAAAATCAGCTTATTTCCTACATAGTGAAAATCATATTTTTTTCTAATAAGCACTCACAAATATTGAATATTGCCAAATATATGTGAAACAAATTATACAAAACTTGAACTATATAATTTAAATTTTATCAAACTTAAATTTTGAAATTACAGTTATGTACAGTGTTTAAAATGTGTATGTTTATAAATACTGTGCAATTTTTTTTAATTATAAATACGGTAGATTTCATGTGAGATATATGCAATTGAATTTACAAAACTTACAAATGTTAGTAACAGTTTTGATTATTAAATGGTCATACATATATTTTGTGATATAAAAGAGATTTTTTTGACAAAGTAAACACTTAAATATAAAGATATTTCAATATTAAAATATGACTTCTAAAATGCTTTTATTTCTTAAACATGTGAAGTTTCTTTAAAGTTTCCGCAGATTATATTCGCTTTTCCTCACCGAAGACATCTAACTTAAATTAAATATAAACTAAACAAAAACCTTTCCCGCATTTGAAAATTTGTTGTCGCAAATTTCAATAATTATTAAACAGTGAAAGCTAATGGATTTGTGAAATCACGTGTTTATCAAAAATAAATTTATTCTTGACTACAAATGGTGTAGAAATATATTCAGTTACATCAAGAAGTAAACGCAATGGATTGCATACTCCCATTTTATTCAACCTAGTAAACATAACTTGTCCGGATCATAGCAGCCGACAAAGAAGTAGAGATATTGCTGATACAGGCTTAAAATAATATATATCTGACACCTTGCAGCAATTTCATAACCGCCTGTTTTTCCAAAGGCTTAGCAATTGTAGCTTTCTAATTACCAATGTACATTCCGTTGGAGAAATCGCAGGTGCTTTCTCTAACTTACCTTCGTCGCCTCGTCATGCACGTCTTGCCATCAACTTATTCCAGAGCTATCCATATTCTAACTGTTTGAATAGTTCCATTGGTAGTTTTCCCATTTCTAATATGGACATAGATGGAAAAATTGCTTGCTAATTTCTTGTTCCTTGCATTCGTCGCTTTGTAGTGGTCCACTTCCTCGAAATGCTTCCAAAACTTTCAATATTCTAAGAGTTCGAATAGTTTCAATAATAACTTAGCTTCTTTAGCGGTTCTTTTACTTTCGTTGATTTAAAAACAGCAACTGATATAGGTCAATGCAATAACACAATCTTTTCAGAATGAACTGCATTTAAACGAAAATACTTTTGATGACACTTTTATCAGTGAGATTAAAATATTTCCTTCAATATTTATTAAAATTTTAATTGGTTCTAATGCATTTTAAATATCCTTTAAATAATTTATGGCTTGAAAATATATTCTTTTTTAAATATCGACTAATATCTCCCATACCTTTGCTTATTTAAGATAAATTTCTTGACATTTGATTGTAAAAAATGGACAAAAATATAAACACAGTTAGTTAAAGGAATTGTTTTCAGAGGTTGGAAAATTGTAACGAATCATCTTCGCTGCTATTAAGAAGCGCATCTATCTACATGGCATTTAAATATGCTGTTCCGGGCAAACAAAATATATCGTTGAAATTCTAGGAAATACTTTCACTTTAAGATAACACTTAGCATAGATTATTAGAAATTTCTGAGCAGTAGCCGGTATGTACTTCATCCTAATTTCCTAAAAATTGAAATTAAAACACCCGATTATAATGCTTAATTATACTCTGAGTCTCAGATCTATCAATACTTATAACTGTTCTGTCTAGGGATTTGCTACAAAACCAAATAATAATATATTTTTTAAGTTCTAAATTCTTTCATTAGGAAAATAACGGTGCGAGTTGGTATATGCGAAATGTGGAGCTGCATGCTGCACTAAACTGCCAATCAATAAAGTAAGTTATTATCAAAATATCAAGAAAATTCTTGAACAACTTTGAGCAACACTGACAAAAAATTCCCCAAGAAAATTGAAAAAAATATACAATAAATTACTCAACAAAGAGACCGGAAACATTCTTCTGGAATAATTTCCACTCAATTTACTTGAAAGCTAAAGAAACTTGGTGAGTAAATTGGTTGGCTCTGTGAAAACTTTCCCAGAAAAACATATAAAATCGACTTGATTTCTTTAATATGTACAATGTGTAATTTTTTACTCTTTCTATTTTTAAATTTCAGACAGAAATATTTAATTTTAATTTTTTTAATTATCCTCCAATCATTTTCAAAGCTATATGAAAATTGTTACATACCACGTTCTTAATAAAGTTTTGGGCAAGTGTTGAAACCAAAGTCATACTATCTCACATCTTGTAATGCTGCGGTGTTCAGAGCACACGGCTATGCTAAAATCTCTAGCAAACTCTATTCTTTTGTGAGACAGTGATAGACCAAAAATATGCCACCTATCAGTTTATTCGCCTCGGATAAGACGTATCAAAACAGATTACGGTGAAACTATTTAAATCATTGGGTTTACTTAATCAAAAATTATAATCAAATATATAATATAATAATTTTAATTACCTTAATAACTCCAAACAGTAAGATTTAATGTAGTGGATTCGATTCTAATAGACTTAATTTGAAGATACCTGAGGCAAATATACAAACTTTAAGTATATCACCTCATAGAATGTAACCAATATACAGTTCTTATGGATGTGTGAATCTAATATCTCTATATAAATAATATAGATATGATATAGAGATGTTTAATATCTCTATATCTCTATATTATTTATACACTGCACTTCTTATGTAGTAAAGCTAATTTAAATATTTTAATTAGGGTTCTTACACTCCATATAAAATAATATATTAGAATAAATTAAAGGGAAAAGTTCGTCAAAACTCCTTAAAAAATAAATTTAGAGAATTTCTCTCAGTTTGATGCATTGATAGAAATGTTTTAAAGTCTAACAACTCTTTTTTAAGAAAATTTTACTTTTGACTAACGTTAAATAGAAAAAATAATTTTTTTATGTTCTAATGTTATGTGTTTATATTTTGAAGAGTGTAAAGGTGAGAGAATGTATATTAAATTTCAATTATTTTACTTTAAAAACAATTTTAGATTCTGTAAGGGAATTAAACCTAACTATAATTTTAAAGAGAACGTTTATTTTAACGTGTAAGACAAGCGTGGAATTTTGTGAACCTAATTTAAATCCATTTGTTCATTATTGAACTAAGGCCTTGTATTTTATTTAAAATTTTCTGTTAGAGCTTTTAAATCCCTTTTCACTGCAAATGCATATTTTAATGCTTATTACTTATATAGATGTTTATGTAAATGGTGCAGATATATCCATCAAGTTGTTAAATTTTTTACAAATATATTATTGCAATTTGTATTTCATCGCTGTACCACTAAGTTCTGAACATATAAACTTCTTCGGAACATAAATAATGCCAATTTTTATACAACAATTCTTGAAACAATATGTTTAAGAAATGTAAATTGCTCAATTAAGTATTAGAATTAAAGCAAATGATAAAATGCTGAAGTTTACGATAATATTACTTTTAAGATAATAAAATTAACTCAGACTATATATTCTTAAACTGCATATATTTTAAGCTACATTTACTTATTCCAACCATAAAATGAAAATAAAATCGATATTTTACTCATTAATTTATTTTTAACAATGATACTTCAATGACGCAATTACAGTTCAGACTGAAACAGATATCAATCAGTAGGAAAAAAATCAATTTATGTAAATCAAGTCTTGAGTAATTCACACTTAAATTTGAAAAGTATTCAAGGTGGACATTTTATTGTTGTACCAAAACCAGAGTCATTTTGATGTCTAATAAATCTATGTTTTTTCTCTAAGATAGCATGAAAGGACATCTCTTTTAAATCAAAATATCTTCTACGTTAGAATTTATATTGAAGAATCGGGTTTAACTTTACTAATACACTTATTTAGAATTATGAAAAATATATGTCAGAAACATTGATTTGTCAAGAGCAAAATGTGATAAAAAGATAAATGATAAATAAGTATGGACTTATATACATACAGTTTAGATAAAATTGATTTAATTCCCTTATTTACAAGCTCTCCTTAATTAATGTTATTTCTAAATGAGTTAAAGAGTATTATTAAAAGCTAAATATTTGATATTGGAGGTATGATTTCAATTAAAATACTTCCTCGTCATTAAACCGAAATTGAAAAGATGCAATGCAGTCGTTATTAGTATATATTAGGAGGCGTAATCATTCAAATAAAATCAGTTCTGTAACGTATAATATTAAGAGTAGGAGCAATCAAAATAAAACTGTAATATTAACTTGGAATGGGATTAGAAATAAACTCTAAGCAAATCACCTTTATCTTTTACATCAGTATAGTGTTTTCAAAACGCTTGCTATTTTAAATATCTTCATTAATATCTCTATCGAATAATTTACTTTTTATTACAATTCTTATTTAATACGTTAACGCTTTTGTCAATTTGGTAGGTATCTAACCAAAGCATCTAGTTATTGTTGGAAACGCCGGAATACTGGCAAATAACGCATTTAAGCATCAAAAGTTACATTTAAGTATTACTGCATATAATTTAACGTAGTACACGGAAATAAATTTTTGTTAAACGCACAAAATAACGAAAACTGCAAATATTGTGCACCTATATTATTCCATTGAAGTAGAAGGCATAAAATGATTTTCTATGACTTGTTATCCTATGAATAAACGCCAAATTACATGCAGGGCTCTTTTTCTAAACAACGTCAGAAGTTAAAATGATTTAATAAGTATCCCGACAGGGATGTGTATTTTTATCTAATTGATAAGAATGCTGCAAAAAGTGAATGGTCAACTTTTCTTCGAACCCAGCGGATCAAAGTTTGAAACGCGTCCAGCAACAAATGGCAACTTTCTCCACTTCAATGAGATTCAAACCATCCCATGCCGATGCAATAACCCAAGACTTAAACACTATATGACAACACAGCCTAGAGCTACTAGTTGTAAATGCCCCCGAAGCAAAATGCACTTGCCCTGTGTCTCTAAGACAATCGCATATAAAATCATAATTAGTAATATTTTGCATATGCATTAAAACAACCCGCCACTTAATTAGAGACAGTAGACGTCTCCAAAAGGGAACTGTCCCAGGCAAAACTAAATATGATAAGGAGGAGATGAATACAGATTGCAATAATTGCAACCAAAGCTAACTTTTCTAAAAATACCGTCGAGTCTTGGGTACAATTCCTGAAGGTACTAAACGCTGTCCATATAGCGAGGCTGATTCACATTAAATCCATCTAGACAGCATGTTCTTCCTTTGGCATGGTGTAAAGTCAGAAGAAGGAGGCTCCCACTTGGGTATCCTGATTGTTATTTGCCGCAAAATTACGAAGTTTGTTGTCAAAAGCCCTTGTATTGCTGTTAAGAATTATGTTAATGAACGATCAATCATTCACTAAAAATGTACAATTGATTAAAATAAAACAGCTAATGAAAAGAAATTATTATAAATAAATAATGAATTAAGTTTTTGCCACGTGTTTTTCAAGCAGCAAAGATTTAGCTTATTTTTATTATTACATGCGTGTTTTCGCATAGGTATGTTTTCATATTAGAATATAATTTGCACTTAGTAAGGAGTGAGAAATTCATATGGAAATCGAAATCATTCTTAGGATTCTGTACGACTTTTTGTAAGATACAATTTGGAACTAAAAGGAATATATATATATTTGAGAAGAAATCGACACTTTTCTATCATGTCTAGGAAAGTGATGTGAAACAAATTTCACCTAAAATGCATGAAGCAGTATTAGATGATCTTTTCCTTTATATAATATTCAAACGATTCATGTGTTTAGTAGATCCTGAAGTATATTATACTTTTCACAGTTGTTGGAATATTTGTTACTATATATTAGATGAAACAGAAATGACTTATTTTCTGAATAAATTACTCAATAACCTCATGTTTAATACTCAATGGGATTAACGTAACGATTTACAGAAATACATTTCTAGTTTGCAAGATGAGAAACGTTAAATATGTTGAAACTTCATACATAATTTAGAATTGAGAAACTTAACGTGAAACATACCTTTGAAAAGCGAGTAAATAGCATGAAATAGACAATCTTCTGGTGAGGATTGTGCTTCAGTTTTTATTAGACAGTTGGATGTTTGTGTATTCTGGCTCCATAATGTGAAAAAAAAAATTCAGAAACGAATATTTCTTATCATATTCTAAGAAAAATGCAACGTTTATACTATGTTACTTCGTTTGTAACATTTCTATTCATCGATAAATATTTGAAATATATTCAGAGAAAATAGAAAGTTTTGTACTTTATGATAAGCTATGTTCAGTAATATTCTGGGATTACTGGCCTGTTTAAATCCTGCTCATAAAGTTGGGTGCGTTATACACTGACGTCATTGTCTTATAATTATTATACAAATACAATAACTAGCTATCTAATTTTAGGTAAGTTGCCATTAATTAAAGTTAAAAAAAGTAAATAATTATAAATTTAAACAACGTTTTTGAAATTTTCTCTGGGGAGTAATTATCTATGTTTTCATGTTTCTTTTGTTGTTTAACATTTGGAAAGATTTAAGTTAAATCATTTTGATTTTAATTAAATCAATAACTAATTATTAAAGCGCATTCATTAGTTATTTATTAGAAAAGATGTCTTTTTTGTCAAGAGATCGAAACTGTAGTGATGTGAAAGCTGTTAAATGATGTATCAACATTTTCTTGTTTTTTAATTCCTAATGATTTTAAATTTTAAGAAAAATTCAACCTTTTTATTAATGATTTGGCAAGAGTTATTTCTTTAAAATAAATGTTAATTTGTTTACAGACGATTCTTATTAAAAAAATCAAGTATCCAAGAAATAATTATTAATCTTGTTATACGTTTTGGAATGTGATTAATCATTATAATTTCTAATCTTATATAAACTAATTTGGGAAGTAAAATCAATACAAATTAATATAAGAAGTAATTTTGCTAAAAAATTATTAAAAATGCAAAACTCATATATCTTAAAATTGTTTCTTTAGAGTAATTACTTACAAGTTAATGGGAAATAAAATTTGGTACTTCAAGTTATATTTGCAAAGCTGTAATTTTTCTGTTGTTAATTAATTTTATTAGAGACAAATCATTAAATTTCATCTCGAAAAATTGTCTCAATATTTCTTCGATTAAAACTCTTAAACCAGAATTTTGCGAATGATTTATATTTGGTTTGAATGAATTCTGTGAAAGATAATTGTTTTAAAATGCATCTGTATTTCACCTCAAGAGGACACAAAGTGATGTTTTTAATATAACTCTCAAAGTGTCACTATCTTGAAGTTTGACTTATTTTGTAAGGCTTGAAAAATAAAACAATTCGAATAACTTTAATTTACGCTTCCCTCTGTTAAATTAATTTGCATTAGTATTCGATTCCTTGCTAATTATTAAATACATTTCTATCATGAATAATATGAAAGGTTATAAGCCAAGTTTGTACAACAATTTTCTCATAGAATAAATGAAATGTGTATCTGTGTTGAATTTCTTACCTATCTCCTCTACAATTGTCTTTCCTTTGAAAAAATACGTTTTCTTATTCCTTATTGTGGTTCAATTTATTACTTTTCGAGCAAAATATTTCTAAAATGTGAGCCGTTTTTTAAGTTTAATAAAGAATATTTCTTTGTAATAACACATCAGCTGTGATTCCTTGAAAGTAGGTGAAGTTTACTGAGCAGTAGTTTGTAGGAAATAAATCTTACATCAATTTTGTCTGAATATTTTATATGCACATGACTTACATATTTATTAAAATGTAGTAATATGCTCATAGTATTTAAATTTGCTTTATTAATATGATACTAATACTGGATAATATCATATCAGAAAAATCTATCTGAGTTTGGTAGGTGAATTGACCTCTCTCCTGAGCGATTCAAGGGCTGTATTCCGAATTAGAAATTTATTCTTTAGAAAACAAAACTCAAAATTACCACTTCAAATGTTTCAGATCACTAAGCAATTACTCCTGAACCATAAAAATTACTTCCACCATAAATAATGCTAAAAATAACTGAACATTACTGAGAAGAATTAAAAATTATCAACTGTTCCTTTCCCACTTTTCATATTCGCCTGGAAGGTGATAAATACAGTTGTTTCTGGACCATGATGATTAATATCATGGACTGATAAACTTTTTTGCAAGACAAGTGTTAAAAACATGAATCATATGCCTAAAAATGCAGTTCCAGGTAACAATAATAATATAAAGCCTACCAAGTCAACCAACAAAGCATATTCCCAACTGCAGTGAAGTCAAACATAATTTGTATGATAATAAAAATGTGCTACATGTGCTTTCATGTGCAAGACTACTATAAAACAGGTTTAGTTTGGTTTTATTAACGTCGCACTAGAAGTAACACCAGGGCTATTGGCGACGAACATCGTAATTTTGAACCTCGGTGAATTGACGAAGTACACATTGTAAAACAGGAATTACACATTGTTACAATTGTAACTTCTTTCATCTCAGTATAAACTGCTTTTACATGGTGCCTGAAATATAGTATGTCTTAACTTACAAGAGATTGTGAAATCAAAGAAAAAAAAACCGATGTATAATATATCAACTAAATTGAGTAAAGTCCCCCACTCTATGGAGTGGCTACAAAATCTTCCTAAAACCAGCCAATGGCTCCAAAATGAAATCCACAATCAGTGATACTACAGTTGATATATCATTAAAATGATCTGAAATCAGTGATAATACAGTTCGGAATAATATGACACACTCAAAAGCTTATATCATAGCTAATGCGAAGACCTCTATGTTGGATAAATATTCAGAGTTCTAATAATCTGGCCTTGGTTTAAATCAATGCTTTACTTTTGAATATTTAAAATAATTTAGATCATGTATTGTTTTAGCTAATAGTTTGATCATCATGGTAGTCCGCACTATTCTGAAGAAAGATTTAGTACTTGATGTAACAACGAATTAATTTATTAAACATTAACGTGACTTAACTCAATTTTATTCGTATTGATCAAGCACTTTTCAGAGCAAAGGATGGATATTCAAAAGGAAATATTCAACTGTAAATAATGTTTTGGACTATCTTTCAAAAATCGTCCCATTATCTATCATGAAAATCGTACGGGTGTGGATGAAATATATTCGTACTAAGAAAATAGCTCTTTTCTAAATAGGATCAGAATCAGTAAGGCCTGAACTGGAACTGTAATTAATAATGTACTCAAATTTTAAAAAAAATGGGCAGATTGCTGAGAACGTAACTCACAACAAAAGGAAAAAAAAAAAAAACCTTAGATATTTCTGAGTTTGCATCCAGGAGTCTCAAATTTTCAAACCACCTACAAAATTGAAAAATTCCTTTAAATGATCATAAGACTTGAAAATTTTTAAGCGAAAAAACCTCATTAACCAATGATATAATTGTCATTTACTTGCACACAAATAATCAAATTGAGTACTTAAATCTCTTTGTTTAAAATGTGGGAGAAAACACCATACTAAATTAAGCACAAAAATATTCAGAGAAGAAGAAAACATTTGCATTAATTATCAAACACAGGGCCACTTGGCCACCTAATGTGATTGTCTTGAACTTCCAAAACTTAGGAAAATTATTTAAAAGCATTATCGGAAATTCCAAAAATTTAAATTATTTTCCTTCCAATACTAATAACTCAGGAATTATTTACTACCAAGCCTAATTTAAACCACCGAAAATGAAATCGAAACTTCACAAGTTTTAGTTTTAATTAAACATATCAAGGGTCTTTATAATTTATTCAAAACCTATCACCCAAACATCCATGTAGTAATTAATTAAGTAAAAACAGGTCATATGCCACAAATACAAGCATTTCACTTTTATCTTAGAAAATTTTCTTGGAAATGAAACTTCTTGGGAATGATAAATCTCTTTTTTTCAAGCCATTAAATTCTTGATCTCATATAGTAGATAAGACTTTGGCTTGCCAAGTGGCAGCCCAAGGTTCTATTTCGAAGAATATTTTCTTCTGATTCGATGCATCCAAACTAATTAATCTTTGAATTTTGTTGTTGCATAATTCTTCACCTTCATATCTTTTAAGTTTTTTAAATTATAACTTTAATTTTCTAAATATTTTTTTTAAATATGTGCTTGTTAATTATAAATCTCTGCCAAAGAAAATTTTTACTGTCACTTTTCAACTTCAGTTCTGTTTCGGGTTTAATGACCCTTCTTGACCAATGTATTTCAAGAACATTGTGAAATCAGTCTCTTTACACACAACTCACCACGAATACACTGAGCCACGATAGGAACAATCTATAACGTCAAATTTACTATTTATATACCCCAAACTGAAAAAAAAATGATTTACAAAACTGAGATTAATTTAGTATAGTAATGAACCTTCTCGAAAATGTCACAAAATTTTTCAATTTCCTCACCAGACTTCTAAAACATCTAATATAAAAGCAGCTGAAGGTGACAGCAAACAAAAATATGCTATAAATGAATAATGAACCCATATAATGGTCAAGATTAAGTTAACAATTGCGGAAAATTTAGCAAGGGATATTGAGCAATCAAGTCCAAGTAGTTATATTGAATGTTCAATATAACTACTTGAACTCGGCTTATGTTTCGGACTATTTTCTCGTACAGATGAGCTGCGAGATTCCTTTGGAAAACACACCCTTAATATCTTTGTCATACATTCAAGAAATGCACCTGATCGGACAAAACAATTTTTATATAGTAATGCGTGTTTTGTATTATTTTCTGAATTTGACAGTTTTTATAAAAATCACTTCCATCTTTTTCTTCTAGTACCTTAATTAGTATATTGCCACCATTTAAATTATCGTATCCAACTACAATTAATTTTGTAATTAATCTTAATATGCCTATTGAATCAACAAATAAAATTACTGACACTAAAAGGAAAATCTTAAATCCTAAATCCAAAAATAATGTGTTAGAATTAAAACCTCCTACAAAATAATTAGGAAATATGAGAATTCTGTAAAATCTTGAATTTAAATGTGATAGTTTTAAACTCTTCATATCACACTTCAAAAAGCCCAAATGAAGTAATTTATAAATTAATACATTATCCACAGCAGGAGTACTAACTAAGAACTAATAACGATACTAAATTTGAACTAGGTAACTTTGCATACCATAATAGTTCAGTGCCAAAAAAAAAAAAAAAAAAATTAAAAATTTTCTAATTTGCCAATCACTTAGAATACATAAAATCTTTTTATCATATTATATTGCACTGTAGAAAAGAAAGATTGGAAAACATCTCAAATTATCTTCAAAAACTATATTTTAAATTAAAATTATAAAAGAACTCTCTTCTCAAATGAAACATACCTTTGAAAAACCTCATAGTAAAAGTTTTACTGTAATGAAGATAAAGTCGTAATATTAGACAAAAGAAAGGTTTTAGAGGTTATATGGCAAGTATGAAGAAAATCATTTCTTAACAATTTTAAATAAAACAAATATTACAGTTTACATTTCATTCGAAACATTGAAAGCATTGTATGTCCTTTGCAGTTATAAATTCAGGTATATTGCGTTCTTACATCATTAGCAGTACGTAATACACTGTTCTATTAAAAGCATCCTACGGCAGGATAGCTGCGTTTATGCTTATAATCCCACAGGTTATAAATATCAAATAATTTTTCTCAACCTAAATACATCAAATGCCGCTGCTTTCTAAATTAAATTTACTTTCTTGAGAAAAAGAAATCAATTTATATTTTTAACATCTCATCTGTATTCACTACTGGGACATGAGATTCTTTGTCGGGAACAAACGACGAAAAGAGGCGTTAACTATCTAATTTGCAACTCAAAGAACGTTTGTTCATTTTCTTCTTTTTTAAACTGACTGGAAGGTAAACAAACAATTTTTTCCTTCCCTTTTTAAGTCTTCTTTAAATTCTTTAAACATAGCTTTATTTTAAAATATATTGCTCAACACACAAATAAAAATAAAAATACTAACTAAATATTCAGAAAGTGTATTCATACCAAAATATAAATAAAGTATTGTATGTGTCATCAGGTATTTATATGTATTATACTTATTTATCATTAACATACTTTACTTTTTAGCAGAAAATATAATAATAATCAATATATCATCAAAATCCGTGCATAAAACAATAAAAGTGTAAATAAACAGCAAGGTCAATTTCCGTGTCTTAGTTTTTTCTTGTTAAGATATTCTGAGTTCAAGAAAGAATAAACACATTTTTTTTAAAAAAAATGTACACATCATTGTTTATATCCTTAAAAAACTACATTTTTTAAAATCCATTCCTTGTTCGAACAGAAAATAAGAAATGGACAATTGTCTAATATCTCTGAAACTATATACTTTTTTCTTTATGAGATATAAGTAATTAGATTTAAATCTATTGCTTTATGCATTTATCCAGTTAAAACTCCGACCATATATATATATATAGGAATGTTTAAAAGGCTTTATTAAATAAAATTTACAGATAAGTTCATTAATTTAAAGCATAATCAATGCAAGGAATGACAGCAAAAAGAAATAATGTTATACTCTATTAACCACAAAAATACTGTTTTGTAATCAGGTGCAAGAAATGGGCAAACAAGAACTTTTCTTTTAGTAAGATTATATTACGTCCCGCTTTTTCCTTTTTAATGATTTATCTTATGTATTGTGTAACGTATAAATATTTTTAAAACATCTTGTTTAGACCTATAAAATAATTAGTATGTAAAAATTTCAAATTTCCATAAATAGGCTGAAATCATATAAAGTACTTCATTTTCTGTTATTTAAAAATGGTGTTAATGAACTCATAAAATGTGTTTGGGTTCAAAACTGCTCAAAGTGACCACATGAAAGATAATGTGATGTAGAATAAGTTGCAGAATTCTAGAATTCCATTTATAGGCAGCAATATCATTATAAATGTATTCGAAATTTGACTGATCTTTTTTCAATCAATTATTTCTCCAACAACCGAAATTGTTAACTTCAATTTGCAATATTCTAAAAACACAAATACATTAATTAATTAAAATGACTATTTTTTCTAGAACACACTTTTATAGAGTAATATATATATATATATATATATATTGAAAAATATTACTGAATTTTTCTTAGCAAATTAATATTTCTTGTAAGAAATAGAATTATAAATTACAGTATTATAAAGTTTGCTTCTCTGTGTTGGAAACGTTACACACCGTATTAAATGGCTCATTTATTTAAAAAAAATAAAAAATATTCGTAAAACATCTATCTGGAAGCATTCATAAAAAATAAATGGAATGCCAACAGAAGAGACTTTGTTAAAATATAAGATGAAATGTCCAATTAACATTACTAGATAGATTATTCTTGATAAAAATGAAATTACACACACTTAAATATGCATATATCTAGAAGAATATTTACTTATATTCGTGACAAAAGTTATTGTATTGATTGTGTTTATAAGTAAAGTATATTTATTTTGTTTTTAATTGAAGTTCATATAATTTTTGTACTATTGCATCTTTTTATGTAATTCTTAATATTATATTATTTCATTAGATATTTGTAAGAATTTAAATAAATTTTATAGTATGGGAGTTCAAGTTCAATTTCCTATTTAATATCTAAAATTTAAATTGAATTATATAAATTATAAAGTTATATATTTATCTTTTTAATATTATTTTGCTTTTTAATATTTTAATTGGTTGTTTAATTTTATTGTTTTGCTTTTACACCACTTCTTTTTAATCTATTAACTATTTTGAATTATTGTTAGATATATTATTTCATTACAATATTTTTCACCAGTAAAATTTTAATTCTAACTTTGATATATATATAGAAATACATTACAAAAATTTAGAAAAGTACTTATTTGTGTGACAACATTTTTGTGGATCCCATGACGAAAGCTTTATGTCTTTCAATTTTCCTTGAATTTTTTTTTCATTATTTTAGCTTAATCTTATATACACTGGTATTCAAGATTAAGAGAATTTTCGAATTTGGTCAATTATCTCTAATGGACAGATTTTAATGAAATTTTGTTTGTTCATAGGGTTAATATAATACAAAAAATAACCATTCAATGGTTATAATATACACGTATGATCGTGCGTTACACTAATCCGAGTAGCAAT
Source organism: Nephila pilipes (assembly GCA_019974015.1). Taxonomy (NCBI): domain Eukaryota; kingdom Metazoa; phylum Arthropoda; class Arachnida; order Araneae; family Nephilidae; genus Nephila; species Nephila pilipes. The sequence goes on from BMAW01013204.1 coordinate 28,230, forward strand.
ATATGAAATAGCAGTTGCGGAATAGAACAAAAAAGTGGGTTAATGGCGATATACTACTCTTTTACAGATATACAGGCTTCGCACCGTAATTATATGCTGAAAGTAAGGGAGTTTATTTCATGTGGCAATTGAACCCTCTCGATTAGCAACGCTATCTACAGGTCTTGGATGGTTCTCGGAGGAGGGTTACGAATTGCAATTGCTCTCCCCCGTGCATCCGAAACATGTTCTATATGATTATGGTCTAGAGGTCTGGCTGGCCAATCCTTCCCGCAAATGTCCTCACTTTACAGAAATTCGTCGGCCAATTGAACTTTATATGATCTCAGGGTTATCAGCTTTTGAAAGGAAATCAGGACAAACTGCACCATTGAAAAGACAAACATAGGGCTCCAATACCTTATCCCTATACCTTCAGCATTCATAGTGCTTCCTTCAAAGACATGGAGATCTATACGGCTATCCAACATGATGTCTGTACAGACCATTAAGCCTCCGCTGCTGAAATAATGCTCAACTTCTCGGACATTGGAGGGCAGGTAGCGGGTCCCTTTTCCGCTCAATATGAAAGTACGGCTAGAGTCACTGATTAGGCTGAACCGGAACCAAGATGATGAGAACGGTTGCCCATTGTGGCACTATATGCTTCAGTCTCTATGATCTCTGCTCGCAGAACTGAATGAGAGGCGAAAAACATGTCTTCTTGCTAACAGCCCTCTCTTATGAAGCCTTCTAAAGACAATGACAATTGAAACTCGGTACCTGTGGCCGCAAACAAATTATAGAGATCCGATAAGCTATACCATCCATGTTACGCCTCTCTATAATTTTGAAATGACGATCTTCTCTGGCCGTCGTGGCTCTTGGACGACCTTTCCGAGGCTTTCTCTCGACGGATTCATTATCCTGAAACTGTTTCTATAAGTTGTGCACGAACCTGGGCGTTAAATCGAATTCCCTACAATTTTGGATTGAGACTGGCCTGCTCTAGCCTATCCACAATTCGCCACCTCATTCCATTATCTAAGCGATGGTAGTTACTCGATTTTATTGCTAGAATATTAATTTAATTCGAGAGAATGTGCGCCCTAATAGTTACGCAAGAGTGCGCATTGGGTCAAATCGACCCATAATCGCTTTTATACAAAATTTAGCGTTATGTGATTGAACCTATATTATATTTTCATGGCAATTCTAAAGAAATGAATAAAAAATTGTATACCTTTTAAAAAGAAATACTTTTATAGAGCGAAAATCTCGTTAAGTTGTAACAAAACATATAACGTTGGATAAGATACTTAAATAATTTTAAAAAGAAACTAAAATTTTAATTTAATGTATTTAATTCTTAATATACAAAAAATACTTACATATGAATTCTACCAACTTAATATACTTAAATTTTATCGTCAAAAATTACACACTAAGGAACTATGTTAACCACAAACATTGCGCATTTTGAACAAGTTGATTTTCTGTCCTTCATAGTGGGTCATATATGTCATCTTTTCCTTACAGAAGATTTCAGTTTTTTACATGGAGGTTCCATAATATGCTCTACCTGTGTGTTGTTTAATTCATTTCGTAAATTCCTGGAAATATTTGATTGCAAACTTCTTTCTTCAGTGTGTTCCTTTAGAAGTTCTAAGGCAAGATCCTTCAGAAATTGCCTTCTTTTACGGTATTTTTCATCCGGTTTAAACGTTGACAATAACAGGATACGAGCATTTATAGCAGCTGTATTTTGGATACTAAAAATACAACAATTGGCCATCTGTTACTTATTCGATCCGTAGAATAAGCAGCCGTCATTTCAGCTACTACATCAACTGTGCCTTTTGTCAGGTTATAAAAAGTAATTATTTCAGGTTTTTTTGGCTTCAGCAGATATAGTATCTATAGCATCATCATTATGCCTAGTTGATGATAAACGCACACATTTATTCTTTTTCGGAATATATGACACTAAAGTCATTGGTTTCTGAAATCCGAATATAGTTGAAGGCAATTCCCTTCCTGTTGAACCAGTAAATTCCTTTGGTATTTCTCTTTTGTTTTTCTTATTGTCCCAACAAAAGTAATTTTTTTACTTAGAAGTTCCTAAGCGAGACTAACACTCGTGTATCAATTATCAACAGTGAGGTGCAACAAGTCTCATAACAACTTTGTCCGCGCAGTTTTCTAATTTATAGGGACCTTCAGGTTGTATTCTTGCGTATATTTTTCTAAATTTCATGTGTAAAAAGTCCTTGAATCTACAAGAGCAAACAATTTAATGCCGTATTTTGCTGGTTTATTTGGTATATATTGCCTGAAAGGGCATTTACCTCTAAAAGGTTCTAATTTTTCATCGATTGTAACGTATTCACCAAAACTATATAATTCTTACAGTTATTCACAAATAATTCAAACACGGATCTTATAGGCGCAAGTTTATCCAGATCTTTTATTTTCAAGCGATCTCTCTTATAATCGAATCTTATACAGCGTAGCAGGAATAAAAATCTTTTTAACTCATAGTCCGATGAAACATTTCAAGTCCTGTGCAATCAGTGGCATCTCTTCATTGACATGCGATGATTCATGCACTCCACACAGATAAAGATGACCGATGAAAGCTTTTATTTCAATTAAATTAGTTCTTTTAGCGTCACCTTCTCTATGAAAGTTGTCCACAATCTTTTCTATATAGATATTTGTGCAGGTCACAATACTTTCCATTAATACTTTATCGAATAGTAATAGAAAAGCATCTACTGGCGATGATACAATCTTAGCATTTACCGACATTTCCAAGCAATTTAGTTACGATATTTTGCGACAAAGTTCTTATAATTTGTCTTGGTTTATTTGTATTCCATTTTGAAATGTCATCTTTTCCAGTTTAATATTCATCACAGTTTTATATATCTGTTGCATCATCTGAATCAAATTCTTCCTCCGATGAAGTTTCATGAGCACTAAATTGCTTTTCATCGATATTTTCTTCATCACCATCTTCATTTATTGATTCTTCATCAGTAGATACCTCAGCTAGTAAAGTTTCCAGCCGACTCATTTCTTCTTTATAATTTAGATAGCGATGCATTTTTTAATTCTAACACAAGCATTATCCGAAAAAAAACGTAAATGCGAGCTCACACGTCAGGCTCAACAGGCCCGAACAACCAGGTTTTAATCTAAAAACAGCTTTGAGGAACTTTATCTTCAACGGATGAAAGAGGGTGAACTTGATTACAGCTACTGAAAGACTCAACCATTTTCGGAAAAAGGGAAAGGTTTCGCATTCAATTATTTATGCACCCAGGCCTGTTTGACCCAACGCGCATTCTCCCGAGTTAAGCGATTGCTGCAAAAAAAAAAAAAAAAGAGAGAGAGATTCGGCGAAATATGCTTGCGAACGAAATGTGGATTTGGCACGTGCCCTTATTAATCCTATTTTTTTTACCAGTTCCACCCACACATATGTATATACTTCCATATTCAACGTACAAGATTTGAATCTTTGTTTCGAAGCAGTATTTTTACATTTCGTTCAATTATTATCATGAAATTCAAAAAAATATGCAAATTCTCTTAATTTTGAACACGAGTGTATTATATCTTTTTTTTTGTTTTAATGTTTTTATAATTATGTGCTGTTTCCAATAACACATATATATTTAAATATTTGGTGCGCCTTATCAGTCTTTTTATATTTGTGAATCTTATTTGATCTGGCAGTTCAATTTTAGTTTTTTACCTTCCTTTTGCAAAGCTCCTACTGCGTTGATAACCACTCAAATAGTGCCTCGTGCCAGTGGCAGAATTAAATAGCTTCATTGTTGTCCATTTTATATGATTTTTAGTTGTTTCTTGCTGTTTCTGAAGTTTCTTTTTCTGATTTCTTCTTATTTCATATATTGTAATTTTGATGCTTTTTTTAATTAAATATTCAGTTTTCAATTCTATTTTTATATTCGTTACGTAAATTATACTATTTCAGTATGTTTTTTTTATGTCAAGTGATTTTTAAATTTAGATTTGGATTTATTTTTGCTTTTGTTAATGTATTTTATTTATTTCATTTTTAGTAAATAATATATTTTTCAGACTTCACTCCATATATATATTTAAATTGTAAGATGACTTTTCTTAGTATGATGGTATGCTTCTATATTTAAAATTTAATTTGCTTATTTTATTCCAACTATAAAAGGATTAAATTTAAAATTTTATTTATATTCATTTAAAATAGCTTTATTCCATGTAACAATTAAAAATAATATATGTTTCCCGTGTAGACTTCCCTACCTTATATTACAGTATAATGACTTTTCAATTAAATAAATTAGGGCTTCATTAATAAAGATAAAATACATTGTATTTGGCGCTGAAAATGAAGTTCCTTTTTACATGAAGTATTTTATTTCTTTCCAAACATCATTTGTTAATCCTTTTCCAATTTTTAAGACAATAAGGAGTAAAAAAAACGCATTTACTTACAAATTACCTTATAGTGCATATTAGAAACTTCTAGAATTGTTAAACAGTTTATAAAACATTACAAATTCAGAAATTCATACAACAATATAGATTCATGTTAAAATAAAATTTTATCTATATGAAACACATGTAGAAAGTAAATTTTTCTTAGTAAAAAACCCTGCTATATTGAAATATCTGTTTATATGATTAGAGTAAAAATAAACATTCGAATAATTTATGTAAGGTACAGAATGTTAAAACGATGTTATATTTTATAAAAATTGATTTCTGTGTTAGATGCTTTATTATAGAAATTCTTTATTAATTTTCATAATTAAATAATATTGTTTGATTATATGAGTTTAGATTTATGTAACAACTTTAACTCAGTTTATATATTTTTTTATCGTTCATTAATTGTATAGTGTACGGATGCCGAATTACAAACTTCATTACAAACATTGTCATATAAACATTTTCATATATTGTAAAAATTAATACTTTCCTTAGTTTTTTCTAGTGAGCCTTCGAAACCAGTTTTAGATTTTAATCTTAAGATCAGGTTTGTGGGGGGATATATCTATACTCCTCAAAGCCAGTCATGCCTATCACTTCTTTACCAGGTATCTTATATTTTTGAGGTAGAATTTCCAATTGAAATAATATACTGAGCTTCAGTTTCAGAATAAATTTTATGAGATAGATTTGTTCAATGAGTAGCTTTCGACTTAAATTATGAGAATTATAAGTTTTAGTATAAATTGATAGAAAATATGATTTTGAAAACTTCAAAATTTCTGAGATATATCAATAGACAAAAGTATATTTGTCCATTCTTAGCTTGCCTACCATAATCTTTATAACTTTTAAACCTTTTCTTTATAAACAATTTTTGGGAAGAGTTTAACTGTTTTATAAACCACATTGTCCATTGATGCTAAATTAATCATTTAAATCACATTTTACATCAATTTGATGTTTAAAAAAGGCAGTAGTGCATAATGAAAAATATACCTCAACTTTTCTTCGATGGAATTGGTAAAAATTTATTATGTATGTGATATAAATTTAAAATAAATCAAGTGTCCAAAAATGAGTGGCACATTTGAAAAAGTATTTCCAAAATATCAGAAAGCGATAGAAATATACATTTATTGCATTCTACTTAAAAATGAAGGATATTTATCCCATTAATTTTCAAAGTTAATTACAATACTTACGATGTGACGTTGATATATAGGAAAGCTAAAAATGATATGAATCCTCAACAGTGATAGTTGTAAAATTAAACGGCATATTTTCAAAATAATCCCCATTTGTAGAAACAACAGGGCGCAGTCTGATAACAAAATTCATAGGCATATATACAAAACTTTTCTTCTCATATGGAGCAGAGGTTTATTTTTCCAATTCCGTAGTAATTTGAGATTTATGTGATACACCAGTTCTTTCATTTGGTTTTCCTAACGAAAATAGTTACATGGTGCCAAATATGGAGAATAGGGAGGCCAAGCTATGCAACTTCCTGAATTCATTTCAATGTTTGCTGAATGTTTCAAGACACAATCATTGAAATGATTGCTGCGGAATTTGAACACTTTGATGAACTCAGTCTTTCATGAACTATAAGAAAATTTAAATAATCTTCCAAAGTAGTTTGAATTGTCTCAAATTCATGCAGAAGATCCAGATATTGTGCTAAATTAATCGTTTATTATCGAAAAAATGATCGAAATCGATTTCCGAAAAATGAATTTTAGAAATGTAAGGAAAAAGGTACGACAACATGAGATTTTCTGTTCCTCACATGCGCAAGAGCTATTTCTTGACAAAACGGGGGAAGAAAAATATGTCTTGTAGAAGAACCAAATCTTTCTAACTAAGATATCACCGTCATTCAACGGCTTCAGCATAGCTTCCTCGAGTAGATCACTAGCATTAACGGCATCATCGCTCATTGAATGGAGAGCATGGATCTTTTAAGGGAACACATGAAGCTGTGGCGCATGATACGGTGCGTGACCATTCGTCATCAAACAGCCTGAGATACATCGTGAACGGAAACCCGTGTCCACTGTCCTATGACCTGCTGAACGACATCAAAATTCAGTTCTTGACACCCGCTCATGTGTGGCCAACATTTCCACCCCGCCTATCAATGACTTTCTATTAAAGCTTTCGAACAGAATCTCTACTACATTGTTTTACAGTAATTTTCATGACACTAAATTTCTTTTGGATACCGCTGACATTTGAACAACACTATGCTCATGTCGGTGAAATTCCAAAAAAAAAAAAAACATAATTTCAATGCCGATGAATAAACAGTAATTCAACACAAATTTGAAATGTTTTGGTTCTCTTATCAACAGAAAGGGGAATGAGGTATCGAATGTTTCGAATGTACTTGAAAATTGTAAGTTAGAATCAATCATAAGATCTTATTTAAGTAAGATTAACTGCTTTCACTTTCAAAGTAGGAATTAAGTCTCTTGTCTATAGATCAAGAATATTACATATGAATTTTCTGTCCCATTAGTTAGAATATAAGTTAGCAGGGTTCTTTTATTTAAGAAAGATAATTGTAAGCAAACATTGAAATTGTTATATTACTTTGTTCGTTTCAAAAAATATAAGTTTGGATATGTACTTGATTGGTGAGCATTAATAGATTTCCTTTTCTTCACAAACTAACATTAAAAATGGTTGATGGTCAAGAACGTAAATTTCATTTATGAAAAAAACAAGTCAATGTCATTAGATCCATACATCAAAGCATAACATGGACAGCACTTATTTTATACTTTAATGGAGATTATTTTATAAAAAAATATGCTACAATATGAACAAATTCTCTATCAACTATTCCAGAGATTACTAAACACGTATTAATTTTACATCGGTACTAACACCACTAAAACATGTTCTAAGACTAAGTATAGTTAAATTCAAATTCAGTTGGGTTAGATATTTCTACTAGGCTGTGACATTGGGCTATTCGTGGTTTCTCTTCACTAACCTTGGGGACTTTCAAATGAAATTGATTGCTTTCACTAAACAACCTTTGCCCAACCAAAAATGAAACGTGATACATAAAGTTAGTATGTAAAGAAGTTAGGAATGAAGTGAAGTTGTTAGTTTTGGAAATATATAAACTACATCTGAAAGAGGATCTGAGAGAGACGCTGTAGGTGAGATGAGGTGAAGCTGAAGTGTCAGATAAGAGAAAGGAGGAATTAAAGTCTATAGTAGAAGGTTCGGGCAAGGATTGCTGTAGAAAGATTTGGCCTAGTGTTTTCAACAGTTGTTCCAGAGTCTGAGTTGCAGCCGAGGAAGGACTAGTGGTAAGAGTCTGTTAGATTACTATTGGTGGGTTGAATTAAGGTATTAGAAAGCTTACCCGAGAGAGCACAATCTTTTCTGTTATAGTAAATATATATTAATAAATTGTGAAAGTTGTTTTGGTGGTTCTGTAATTATTTGTGTCGTAGTGTTTAATAATTGAATCTAGTGATGGCAGAAGAGGACGCCCGGGTCGGGCGGGCGTCACAAGGCTACTGTGATCCTGATCACAAGCGGTCACATATTTCAGTATTGAAACTCAGTGACACCTATGGTACAATGTTGCTTACAGTTGTCTCATTTATTGATTTCACAGAACGCATTCTACATTAGAGTAATATTACATATGTAAAATAATTGCAGTAGATGTAAGACATTTCTTTAATTTGAATTAATAGACTTTCCTGTCCTGTACATTCGGACTGACAAGGGGCTCAAATTATTTTAAAACAAAAGTTACTTGGAAAACTTAGAATTTGCAGAAAATGAAATTGATTTTTCAAATTTGATAATTTAAAATATAGAACGTGCTTAAAGTATACATATAGATAAGAAAAAATATTTTATTACGAAAATTAATACAATTGCATGGAATGTAAGGAACAATATATATTTAAGTAAATATCCCAAATTAATACAAGATTAAACTATACGTATCCATTGAAGAATAATACGGTTTAAATTAAAATTATAATTTCAAATGATGAAATATAATTTTGTGTCGCTTAATTGCAAAATGTCTAGTACATAATTAAATTAACTTATATCTGAAAATCAAAATGAAAAGATGTCGTATTACTGTAATTACAAACTACTATAATGCTAAAAGATAAATAATTATACGATAGCTAAAATAATCTAATAATACTTTAATTTTAAACATACATGAATCAAAGGAATGATATTCCGTTTAAATACATTTTAAACATGATAAAATTATTTATATTGCAAGTTGTCCTGGTTAATTTTCCAAAATAACGTAAGTGCATCAGTTTTTTAAGTAATGAAAATAACTTTTGTTTCAACTATACTGAAGATCATAAAGTTTTTCAAAAAATGAAAATTATATTTTTTTAAATGTTTTAGAGACTAATATTAAGAGTATGTAAAAATATAATTTAAAAATTTAATTGTAATGTAAAACAAAATACTCGCAACAAGAAGGGTCTATAAATAAGTAATAAAAACTAACGAAGTAGTCTATGAAGATGATTTTGTTGAATACAATAACTTCCGAGAATTTCAAGACAAGCTTTGAGTTAACAGCAAGAAATTACATTAATTTCAGGGAGAATTCATGAGAAAATAAGCGGAATTTTCTCATTTTTTTTTTCTAATTTCCGTCATGGTCATTACTAATATATTCTTCGAAACACTGGAATGGAAATAAATTTTTAAATATTACTTTAAATCTCTAAGTAGCTTCATTTATAACATAGCAGTTCACATCCACCTCAAAATGAAACAAAAATATGCTTCACACTCCGGTAGTTCTATGTAATGAAAGGACTGGCAATTGCAATCCTCGTTCAATTAACCGTAACAACTTAACTGCGCCAGGTTTAGTTTTATATCCTATTTCAATTAACCTTCTAATTCAAACATAAGTGTAAAAACTCGTAATGAATTCAAGAGCCCATTTCAATGGTTAAATTCCAACAAAGTTTTGTTTTTAATTAACGTATTACATTCAGGTAATGTGTGACTTTTAATGAGTTACTTTGAATACATTGAATGCATGTGAAAAGCCACAGAAAACCACAGAAAAGTCAAAGAAAAAAGTTCAGTGTCTTTTATGGCTTACATTCCCTCGCTTTGTCATAGAAATGTATTGTGAAGAATATTTTAAGGTCACTGAGACATTAAAATGCATTAGATTTTGAATATGTTATTTTAATTTTTTAAAATGTTTTAATTTACATAAGACGGAAATATATTCATTGTACGATTTTCCTCATTTCATTAAAATGTCAATGATTATTGAAAAATAATTTGCTTATATGTTTTAATTATTATTAACTTTTACTCCGTAGGATGAGTAAATTTAAGTAAATATTATTTATGTTCATGAAATCAATTAATCAATTATCCTTCGGCGCTTAAGAATTGTGTTTTTATGATTAAAAATTCTGCATTTTTGGTTTTACTTTTTATTTCTTCACTTATTACGCTATGATTTTTGAGTTTGTTGGATTTTTAATTTTTTTTTCAAATTTTTCAAAATGTATTTCATTTGTATTGAATCAGTACTCTTGTTTGATAATATTTAATTTAAATTTGATTTGTTTTCATGAGATTTATTTAAAATACGAGAATATTTTTAATTTGTCTTTTGTTTGTTCTGATAATTTTCTGGGCTTTTCTTTTAAATCAATAATAATTTCTTTTTATTTGTACTAAATAAATTTTTTGAAAATCTTTTGTTTATAATTTTAATTTTCTATAAATTCATCTACACACACACACACATATATATATATATATATATATATATATATATATATGAATTCGTTTTATCATCATACGGTTCTGTTGGGTTATGTTCTGTTTTCTTTTTCTTTTCGCGGGTGAAAAAAAGTCCTAGAAAATTACCTTTACTATTTGAAAGAAATAATATTTTAATATAGATGTAGTCTGAACATCTTATATTATATGAATTTAGAAACAAGATTACTGACACTAAATTACTTTGTGTTTTTCATTTCCTCTTGCCCAAAAAATGATGTTGTCAGAATATTGTATCGAGTGTTGTGAATGACATTTACTTGCACAATTACACTAATAGTTATCTTTCTTCTTTCAATCACATAGCTTTGACAGATGCAGAAATTTTCTTAGTTTCTAAACCTTTCGAATTTAGATGGTTTTGAAAAGATGGGATTCGTTAGCATCCGTAACATTTTCCTGTCTGCATGAATTAAACAACAAAACTAAAAGGAATTTTAGTAAAAATGAAAGAGGTCTATGCTGATCTTTTGGAAGAGCATTTGAAAGTGGAATGTACTAAGTTATTTCCAACATTCATGTGTAAATTTCAACGTAGAACTTATTCAACAAATATTTTTTATACTTACGTTATTAATTAAATCTTAAAAAAAATATTCTTGCACAGGTAGTAATCTCGGAATGTTCTTTTATTGCAGTCTTTAAGTTTCAAAGAATTTAAAAAAAAAAAAAAAACATTTTAATCTCTTCATTCGTTATTGATCTCGACGAAATGTCGATCCAAATGATTAGGAAATGGTGCATTAAGCCGATCAGATTGATTCTTGAGTGTTTGAACACTGTTGCATAGAGTTGTAAATATCTGTGAAGTGGTAATTTGCTTTAAGACGATATGGCTCACGATATGACTCTTGCGGATACTCGTAACCTGTTCCATATATTTTTATTTTATTTTATGCACTTAAAAATCAGTTTTTAGCATGGCACATAGTATATCACTTTAGACTTATGCATTCCACAGCTCATGAAGCAAATATATATGCACAATGAATACTGAGCATTTCAAAATAAAATTTATTATTAAATGAATTGTACTTATGCGAGGTATAAATATAAAGCAAGGAGAATGACCTTGCTGCAGAAGAACGCAAGCTCGAAACCCTAATTACAGACAGCTGTTTAACGGGAAGCCCTCTGTTTTGAATTCATTGCCTCTAGCTTCTATAAGCAAATCCGTATAGCTGAATCATTCGCTCCTGTTAGAGTTATTTATTTTGTTTCCCTGGAAAAGTGATAAGTGTAACAATGGAACAGCGAATTGTTCTGATAGTTCACTTGAAACATGGAAAACAGGCTACTGAAACATAATTTACCAACGAATTATAATAGAAATAAATGCTTATCACGTGCTCGAGTTTTGAGTAACTTTAGCATTTTCAAGAAAGCTAAGAAGATGTTGAAAATTATTCCTACCCGGACCACTCTTCCGCTTCAAAAACGGATGACAATATCGAAAAATTCAGTAATCTGGTTCAATCTGACTGTAGGATAAATATTCGTGCGATTGCTGTGTGAAGGAATTGCCAAAGAATAGGTACGGCAAATTTTACATACAATTTAAGCATACAAAAAGTTTGTGCCAAAATTGTGACTAAAATTCTAGCGTTTGCATAACAAGAAGCTCGTAAAAATGTCAGTAGTGCTACTTTGAATGCCATTGAAAATGAACTTATTGAACAGAATAGAAACATATGATGAAATTTGAGATTTTACTGATGAACAAAGCATGAATTCTGAAACGAAGCATCAATCTATGCACTGGAAGAACCCATCTTCACCGAGATCGAAAAAACGCTCGAATGAGGAAATCAAAATTGTAAGTAATGGTGTTTATTTTTTTCCATATTCATTTGATTGTGTATCTTAAATCAGTTCCTGAAATTCAAACTATTTATCAATATTACAAAATTAAAGTTCTTGCTAAACTCCGTGAAAGAATATGGATAACACGACCTGAACTATGGAAAAATAAGTCATAGATCTTATACCAAGACATTGCCTAGCAATTTGTCCCTATCGAAATACAACTTCTTAGTGTTGCACCTTCCGCCTTTCTCAAGATCTTTCATCATATGCCCGGTGACTTCTATCTATTTGCAAAGGTCAAATCTGCATTAAAAAGAATATAGTTTGAGTACGTTGAAGCATTGAAAGAGAAAGTCGACTTGCGTCCTGATGAAACTGTCAGAAGATTTTCAGCACTGTTTCGAACAAGGAATATTCTTGTAAATCCTTGTAGGGAGAGAGCAAAGATGTATTTTGAATGAGGAAATGTATAAATCCAATGAGAAAATATGTATAAATTCAAAATAATGAGGAAATATGTATAAATTCAAAATAATATATTTTGCAGCGTCAATCTTCTTATTTAATTGCCAAACTCGTAAATGTGTTGCTCATTTTTATATTCCCTAGCTCGTCACAAGAAGAATAATTTTACGTATTTTCTCATCATCGTAAATTTATTAGCATAATTCATAATTTAATTTGATATTTGGGTTCTGAATTAAATATGTTACGTTGAAATGTACAAATACTATTAGAAATAATTATCAAATATTTGTAAATTTGCTACTCGTTCTTCTATTAAAATCATAGTAGTTGATAATTATCTAAATCTACTGAGGTGTTATTTTTTGGCTAAGCTCATGTGAATTATTATAAATTTCAAAAAATGCATGATACTTATGAAAACGTATACCTTATAGCAATGGGAGTGGATAAGAAGTAAAATGATTAGTGTTACGTTATGATTAATAGTTAAATAAATTAAAATATATAAAGCTTATTAACTTTAACACATTAAAGTTGAAAACCCTTATTTTTGTTAGACAGTATTATGTGTACTACTGCCAAATGAAGGAATTAAAATGTCTATTTACTTCAAACTTTTTAACCCTTCAAAGTCTCCTCGGTATATTTTTTAATTAAAAATTAATTTATGCATACGAGTAAAATTTATTAACTGCATTAAAGTAGCTTCAAATGTTTCACATTTATTAGGTTACGTTTTGACCTTTGTTTTGAAATTAATAATCCGTTATTAATTTTATTTTTGTTATCAGATCTCTTCCCATAACTTATTCTTGAGGATCGAATACTCAGAGATTAAAAATATCCAAAGCAGTCGGAATTTGGCTTTACTCTTTGCTCATATGATCATTTGTAAAATTGTCTACCATTTTTATAACTACATCTAGTAGTATTGAGAAGGTCAAATGATTGCATAACTAGTGGGACAGAAGTTTGTATGATACACGAGAATTAAATAGCAAATTATTCAATATAAAGACTACCATTTGGTCTTCAGTAAGTTTTTTAAAATAATTAGATTCGAGTGAAAGGTCACATAACTAAAAACTGATATACCTTAGAGATGGATATATGGCACACCAACTCAGATTCTTTTGATTTGAGTAGTGCTATATTTAGAGGTGATTATGAATGTGCGGGTGTATGTTTCAAGAGAGTCATGTGAGTGTGTTGAGTGCCCGATGAAATCATGTAAGTGTTAGTGCCAATCTTGGAAAGAAATCATGTTTAAAATATCGCCCTGTGGGGCAAGGTATCACCACAAAAGTAAGTAAGGTCCCCATCTTCCCGAATAAACTGATGGCATTCTCTAGCAATGATTTTCTGTGTATCATTCAATCGTTGACTCAAAGAGTTCAGAAAGGACCATCCTAAATTAAAATACACTGCTCCATGATCGTGAACACAACGTATCAGAATCTTATCTCATATTATGCCATTTTACTTTTTATCTTGTAACTATTCTTATATACGTTACTGCACTGAATATACACCATCGTATGCATCATCATGCATGCGTACCATACCTATTGCATGGTATTTTTTGCTTTATATCAACCTATGTACATATCTAATGTCATTCGAATCGGTATAATATTTCTTGAGATAGTAAGCCAAATGTCTCGAAATAAAAATTTCTGCAACCGTGTAGTAAACTTTAAATTTTTATAATAGCTTGATGCTGCAAAAATCATTCATAGTCGTCGAATGCAAGTAATTTACACGAAATCATATCGACATAAAGTTACAAAAGGAACTGAAATAAATACTAAATTTTTATTTAACAGGGTTTAAATTTTTAAATAAATGCAAAATTATTTTTAAATTTTCATTCAACAAGGACTTATTACAACCTGTTTCGTAAATTATTAATGTTGTACAGTAAACCTACACAAGTGTGACTATTTGATAAATATTTCACGCTAATTAACAGAAAACCAAAAGAAAAAAAATAGGGTTAAAATTTATAAGTGTTGGTTATTCTATCCTGATATGTAAATATTTCTAAACATAACGAGACAAGTGGAATTCAAAACATTATGAGTTTCTAGGGATCTTAAATATTCAGTTATATTATTATTTTTAAAACTCCGAGTATTTAAATATTAAAATATCGAAGAGCTACCTCAGATAATGCAAAATTAAAATCGTGACTTTTATGTATGGAATATCTGCCACCTGAATATGCACTGGAGTTCTTACTTGTTATTCTTTTGCACCTCTTTTAATACAAAAAATAAACAGAATAAAAAACATATCTGAATATGTTCGGTTCCTAAAGTCATCGAAAAACAATTTTTTCTATATTTGTAAACAGAAAATAAACAAAAGACTTAAGTGATGTCCGATTCAAAACTTTCAATAATTTAATTCACTTTCAATAAATAAAACACAGAAAAACCATCCCAGTCCATGTTAATCCATAAAACCAATTTATTCTATCACAGAAAATAAAGAAGCATCAATAATGAGCTGAGAGGGAGGCCTAAAAATGCAAAATCCGATATAAAACAAAATCTTCAAGATTATTTATTCAATTTCTAATCATACTTTCCCTCAAAAAGTACGACTTTCGATCGACAAGTGTGCGAGACGTGTTTTTTATATATGTTTTTTACGAGTTATTCACTCACGTGGTCTAAATACCATACTGACCTCAGAATTCGCACGTGTTTATACCTCAAAAAGATTATATATATATATATATATATACATAATTTGTTTTCACAATAAAATATGTCACCATAGAAACCTTTCAAAATTTTGTTTGAAAACATAATTAATATTTAAATATGCATTATTAAAATAATCAATTTTCCGAAACTCTTTCCATTTTTTCCAAAACATATTAAATGCAATAAATAGAAAGCCACTCTTACTATTCGAAAGCATATTATTAATTTGCTGCCCTTTCGTTTTTCAGACATATTTTGACTTCAATTCCTTAAGAATTACCATAATTATTTTTATTTCAAAACAATTAAGGAAATTTTTAGTAATGATATGAAAAAGGAATTTAAAGAACATGAATAATTTTTTGGACCAATAATATCGTCCGTTGCTTCTGAAATTAATCATTTTCAAATAATAATTATTACTTACTCATTTCAAAAGAATGATCAAACATTTTCCATAGACTTACGCGGAGAGCCTAAAACTTTATTTAATACGTGTTCCATACATAGATATACAGAAATACATAGATATACAGAAAAATATACATGGAATACAGAAAAATATATATTCAGTTACATTTAAAAATAATAGGACTCTGATTAGTTTATTTTATTTAATTTCAATTAATAACGCATTTTGATCCTCGAAATTCGCATCATAACTGTTCCGGCTGATGAGAGATGAGATCATCTTCGCTTTTTTTGTAGCAGATTCATCCGAAGCAACCAATTGTTTTGATTTTTGCTTAGTTTCCGATATATAACAAATAATCCAATAAAAATTGACGGTGACAACTCAACGCAGATAATGTTGGTAATTTGAGGCGGCAGTAACCAAATTTTGAATTGGCAATAAATGGCTACCAAATCCAAACTAACTTATGAATTAATCTCAAATTAGTTTCGGATGCACTTAACCAATGGCAGTGTCTAATGGGAAGAACAATTGACTTTAAATATGTCATTTGTCTTCAAATATAAGTAATTTTTGATACACCCTTGTATATTACAGCTGTTAATGATTATTTTCTGGGTTTCAAGTAGACGTAGATTTAAGTAACCCACGGTTTCTTAAAAGTTTTAATAATTACCCCAAGGCATCGTAAGGTTAAATTATTCCTAGGAATAATGTAATTAGAAACTTAATTTCAGTCTATTACCTTAAGACTTCTCAATGTACTGCACTGTAGAATTATGTGTTTCGCGACGCATTTCTTGGCGTTTCGAAAGCCTCAGATGTAAGACTAAGCAGATTAAAATCTATCTTCTTAATAATGAGAATTACTTCAGTCTATGGTTTCCAGAAATCAAATAAACCAACATTAATATCTGTAATTTGCCGCATGAACATAAGGATCAGCTTATATGCAAAACAAATTTCGCCTAGATCTCGGTTATTTTTAATGGTAATAAATTTTACGATACATCCTAGTATTGTATGCTTAAAGAATTAAACAGATATAAACTATTATAAATATTAACAAGTAGAATGAAAACGTCCCCAGAAATGCACTTTCTAGGCATCCCAATCTATACCAAGCAAAATATTTATGAAAGAAAATAATTATAAAATAGCAATACAAATAATAAATTGGTTCCTAAATAGTTTTAAATTATTTCTTGTAAGTTCTTCGTTATAGTTATTTATTTTTATTTTGCGTACTTTTCTCATTCAAATATAATTAAAGTATTATTCGTATCTTCCTTAAAATGCTCTTTTGAACATTTTTGTGATATAACTGATCATTGATTAGAGAGTCTCGACTTGTGAACTATGTGAATGTTATTTCCTGTATAAACTAATGGGAAGTAAATAGGGAATATCGGAATGTAAGAGAATGATAATGGTTCCAAGAATCAGCAATGCGGTGGCTTGCGGGGGATTAGTAGTACGCAAAGAAAGACATATCGGAAAGTTTGATAGTGAAGATTGACTGAGATTTTACAAGCTTTTAATTATATTGCTTCGTTCTTATGTATGCATGCCTTTCCAGTTCAAAACATGAACTTTAATTTTAAGTCATTTCCAATCACTCTTATCAAGCTGAAATTTGCATAGACTTATAATTCAGATATCTATACAATATTATAGTATGCTCAAGTAATGACTGACTTATCTGGGATAGGGGCTCGAGCCTCGTACTTCAATTTTGTCCGATTATTTTAAATGTTGTATTCAGGTATAGCTCATGTAAGTAAAAACAATAAACATACAAAAATGCAAATTTAATAATTCAAAGATAGACTCATGGATATAAATGCAATTTTTAACGTAAAATAGCATAAAATTTATGAGAGTTTGGGGATTCTTATAAGTTTAACTTGGTGTTTATCAATAAATTCAGTACCATAGCTAATTACTTATATATATGAGTTTAAAAGAGATACTAATATCTTAGCTTTTTAAAAGTATTTATCATTTTACAATTAACAGTATTTTATACATTTATCTCCTTATTTAAATAAAAGCTAGTTTATATATATATTTTGATAACTTGGATACTTGTAATCGGAGACAGTTTTTGTTACAATAATGTAATTTTTTAATTACATTTAAACACTAAATAAATTTTGCATTCGGTGCTTAGTGTCAGGAGATTTCGCTATTGGTAAGAATGATTTTGTACCTGAATTGGACATACTTTTAATATTGATCTGATAATATAACTTTTAGATATTATTTTTTTAAGGATACGCAAATGGTAGTTAGCAACATTCGTAATAACCATATTGATATTTTGTTATTGTTAAAAAAGAATAAAATTGTTAAATGTTTTTTTATGTTACTGTCACTATTTCATAGAGTTCATACAAGGAAGAATGAGTTTGCTTGCATGAACTCTATGAAATAGGGATGGCTCAAATATGGGAAAATAAAACCCGAAAATCCCTCAAAAATTAATTGCTAATGCAAATTGAAATCAATATTCCACACATAAATAGAAATAATATTATTTTTAATTTAATTTAGTTGGGGAAAACTTTCAATTTCGTGAGTGTTATTCAGCAGTGAAAAAGTTCTAAAATACTAGTTCAAATTAATAATTTTCAAAAATAGTTTGAGACAATAGGTTAAACCATAGGATAAACAAATATCATTTAGAGATCCTTATTTCATACACACATGACAATCATCTGGTTGGTCGTTCAGATTCCAAGGGGCAAATTATCAGTGGTACTTTTTTACTCTCGTATCTGTCATCGAAACTTTCAGGTTCATACAGAAACTATACAGAAATTCTGGATATTGTTTAAGTACAGACTTTACGCAATTAAACATAAATTTTCAAACTCGGATTTATCTATGCCTTTCTAAAAGTTAAGAGATAAAATGTTGCTTCTTTTTTGAAGTTAATTATCTAATAAATGTTCTCCTAGAAAGATGTTGATGTGCTTCTAAATGAAAACCACTTCTGTTTCGGAAAAAATTGCTACATTTCAATCTCACCTAATACTCATTATAATTCTATAATCAGTATGAAACAGAATTAGAATTTAGAAATTCTTACAGCTGCGAAAGTGTTTGTTATGCTTTGAAGAAATTTTTCTGTGTAGTTAGTTATCGTTTCTTTACTAAGCTGTCTTAAGTTATAAACGAAATATCGCTACACAAATTAGCTATAAACATCTTTAAAAAAGTATTACTTGTTTAATGAATTAAATACTAAATACAATTGCATTTTATTGTTCAATATGAAGATCGTTATCTTTGAAATAAAAATGAGATAACTTTCACTGTCTTTCCCTCTTAAAATGCTTCGCAATACATTTTAATATATGTGCTGATCATCCTTTTTCACAAGAAGAAAAATAAATTAATAAGAAATGTATCATTTCTGTTCTGTTCTCTCCCAGGCCACGACAAGTAAACAACTATTAATCCGCAGTTAAACATTTTAAACAAATAAATCATGCATTTGAATTCGGAAGGGAAATAGTTATGTAGCTTCGTCAATATATAATATTCTAGAGTATAATTTTAATTAAAATACTCCTGACTTAAATTAAAACGTATTTTTAAGAAGAAAAAGAGAAGAAAGAGTGAATGATAAAGCTGGTATTTTTAAAACTGAAGGGGAAGATAAAGAAAGATGCCTTTTGGAATTCATCGACCAAATTTAATTGCATATTTTTCCAAACTTTTTAATTTCCAACTTCTTTAAAACGTCTGTTCTCTTCATTATAGCTTACCGCGGTGGGAAGGAAGGGGGCGAAATTCAATATGTGGAAAGAATGCGTGTTATTGACTCGGTCCTGATTGTTCGTTTTATATCAATTTGTTTGACGTTGTTAAGTTTACTTCCATCGATTATTATTTTTCTTCCCTTTTTAAGTAGAGGAGCATGATTATTTAGTCTTTTAATTCAAAAGAGAACTTAGAAATTAATTATCTGGTAAGAAAATGAAAATATATTTTAAATAAAAATGTAGAAAAAGAGGCAAAGATTTTGAATGAAAATATGAAAACATCAGTCCTAAACATTAAATTTCATTTTGAAAACTAATATATGCGAACCACAGTGAATAACCTGTGTAACTGCTTGCTGTGAAATGAAAATGTTTTATCAATGTACGATCAAACGCTTATGTTATACATGAACATTTCACGAGTTTACTAATACTGATCATTTATTGCTTTTGTGATATCAACTATAAAATAATTGAAATACAATCTTAATTAATATATATATATATATATATATATATATATATATATATATCATTTCAGGTTAACATTAATGTACACAAGCATATTATAAAAAAATTCTAATTGAAATTTTGTAAGTTTCAATAAATAATACTATGAAAAAAATTTCCTAAATAATAATTTACCCAGGGAATCAATGCATATTTTATATTTTAATAATATTTTGAAGTTCTGTATTTACAAGATAAGGTACCTTTCAAGAAACTGGGCAAATATTGCTGGAAAAACTGTGGTGCTTTTCTGCTGATTATAAATCTTTACATTCAATAGAGGGAATATGTATTTTTTAGAAAAGGTTTATAATTATAGATATAAAATATGAGAAGCTACATTACCTGAAAACTCATCGCATTATATTTTAGCTCAAGACTTGGCGACGAAACACAAAATCACGCCAAAAAGTACGTGAATTTTGAGACAAATTTGGCAACATTAGAATAATCCAGATTAAGATGTTATCACATAAAAAGTAACGGCTAAGTGTAATATACATATAATTAAAATGTATCAAGTAATATTAAAAGCAAAATTCGCTTATAAATTTCTATCTCTTTTGCAAGGTACATTATGGAAAAAAAAAGACTTTTAAAAATATTAAGATAAAATTTTCTAGTAAAATTAAAATGAAAAGCACGCTGCATTGAAATTTTTCATCAGCATCATCTTGGTTTTTTTCAATTTTATTTGGTACGCGTTATACAGGATTCCAGCAAGGACATATATAATTTTTTTTCTTTTGATTTTATAAATCATCTTTCAACATGGAACCTTAATTTCTTTTTTGTACTTCTGAGTTGCCATATTTTAGTTATGGCATAAGTTTATTAAAGAAAGAAAAAACTAGAAATAATTCTTACTAACTTTGCTCTTAACTACCCAGCCTGAAGTAACATCTAAACCTTAATTAAAGAAAAGTATATATATATATATATATATAGATATATATCTGTATGTGTGAGAGTGAGAGAAAGAAAGAGAAAGTATGTGAGTGTGTATGTGTGCGCATGCGTTCTTGCGTGTTTGTGTTCGTAAGTGCTTTACTTTTAATAAATACTCCTTATTACAAAAGAATTCTTTTACTTCCATTTGTTTTGCATGTTTTGAGATTTTTTTTTCATATATGTATCATAAAATGATTTGCAGTTATTTTGATACATTTCAAACAATATAATAAATACAGATTGACTTTTAAACTTTTTTTTGCAGTATATCAGGTGTGTTTGTTCAAAACTTTTATTACTGATGTCATTTTTTTTTGTCCGAGGACCAATAGGAATCATTAAGATTTTTTCGCTAGTCCTAAGCCGAACAATAAAATACGACCATTTTGTATGGAAATTTTCCGTTTTTCATTGGGAATGAAAAAAAAAGTATTTCATATCACTCTAAGCCTGTATCTTTTCATGTATGAATAGAAACATATGTATTAAAATTCTTTGTTTCTATATGAAATTCAATATACGGTTCAACGACAATATACAATATCTTTCTAAAAACGATACAATTTCTTTACACAGAAAGATCTGAAAGACTCCCTTTTTTGCATTCTGATCCTTCTGACAGTCATCACTCACCCGAGGCTCCCTTGTGAACGTTTCCTTCAACATGTGGCTTACTGTATTAAAATCGGGTAATCTTCCCGAGTTACGCAAGTGATTCTTCTCTTTTATTCGACCCTTCTCCTTGCAAACTTTTTTAAACTCCTCTTTCTTTTTAAATACATATAACGAAGTTACATCTTATTTAAATAGCCACATCTAACTCTTACGGCTATAAACTTCAATATCATTCCCTCCCTTTCTTATGTTTAATTTATTTTTTATTATAACCGAAAAGAATTAAATTAATAAATTTAATGAATACGAATTTATAAATTGGAAAATTGGATAAAGGAATGTAATAAACTAACTCAATTAAAAATCAGGTAAATTCTAAAAAAAATGTAATAAACAATCATTTGAAATAAAAGTTTTTAGTGTATATTCGTATAATCTAACACTTTTGAAGATATCTACAGTTCCAGGAATTGATAAATAATGTTGGACGCAAAATGACTCATATTTATTCCTAAAAACTTCCTTTTATATTCATCATTTTTTTGAAAATGCAGACAAAACAAATCCTCAATTACATTCATATAGATTGTAAATGACAGCGAATTTGAGTCATTTTCCAAAACGTGAAAAAAATCAGGTGTTCAAAATACTTAAAGTTTTTTAGCACAGATCTTTCGATCATTTTATTTCTTATTAGTGAAATAGAAATAATACTCATAATTTGGTTGAAGAGGGAAAGTATTTTGCTGATGATTCACAATATCTATAAATACTTTTTATATGGAATTATGATTATACCAAATTAAAATATATTTATTTATTAATAATTGTACAGTTTTTAAGAATTATTTTAAATATATATTTTAAGCGACAATAATTTAAATTTAATTGAATCTTTGAAAATATTTTTCTTCTCTTTTTCAAAGTATACAGGAATAATACATTTTTTCACCAATTTTCTTATCATTTTTTTTTCCTTTTTAAAACCGCATATCATTTCTTATCATTTTTTCAATTACAAATAAGCAAAACAAAACCTTACTTAAATTTCAATTTAAACATTAAAAGTTTTAGATAAACGATACTTTATGTTCTTTTACATTAACTTTTTTAGACCAATATTTTCCTGATTTGGGGCTCCATCTTAACAATTTAAACATGAAAATCATATAACATTTAAATATGCTGAAGAATTTTTTTTTTGTAACATGAAATTTACAACAAAATTATACTTTATAGATTATATATATATATATATATATATATATATATATATATATATATTCAGCTCGTGGCACCATCTAGTGTTAAAAGGTATCTCAAAATGTAAGACTCCTACAGCTCGGCCACTCCTGGGCGTCGATGACCTCAGCGACATCTGGTGATGGTCGAACAAGTTTGTAGCTATAAAAATTACGAAATATAAATATTACAAAATAAAATCCTAAAAAAATTCAAAAAGGATTTTCTATTGAGAAAATAAGGTTGTCGAATTTTATCTACCCAGGGGAAGAAGTATTTCATAAGATTAGCAGAGGTGGTAGTTATATTCGGGCCAGCATGATTGCCTACTTTATCACATATCGTTCTCTGGGCTTAATTTAAGCAACTCGATATGGTACGACAAATTTAAGTCTGAGTTTGAGGCTTACACCAAATTATGAACATTGGATCGCAATTAAATCATCAATATGGTATAGAAACCTTTTTTTCTCTTCTTATTATATGTTCTTTTGTTCTCAGACTTAATTTCTTGAATGCTTCCTTTTGCTTCAGGGCGAATACTTTCTTTCTGAACTTTTTAATTTTTCATCTCATATTTGTGGAACTCGACACCCTCTTCGGTAAACTTTAAGGAAGCTTGTTCCAAAATGTCTGTGCCTATGATAGATTTGAAGTTTAGATGTTTAGTCGGCACAGCATACCATGTTAAGCAATAACGGTCTTCATCTATGACGAGCTCCTGTTTAAAAGTACCTTTCGTCAACACATGCAGTTTATCTATTCCGGATAGAATATTACATTTTTTAGTAAACTTTTGTTGGTCTACAACTTCGTACTTACGTCTTGGCGAATGAGACTAACTGAACTACCAGTATCTATGAGAGCGGAAATAGTTTTGTCACCAAGGGTTATATTTTTTAGGTTTATCCCTTTTTGCAGGACAACAAAATAAATTTGTACTTCAGAGTTCGATGGTCACTCAGGTGCGACTCTTTCCTTACTTCAGGAAAATTGTAGTGTAAATGTGTAAGAGAATTATAAATGAAAATTGCTCTAGGTATTCTTTTTTCAAATTCTTTACTCGGATGAGTCTCATAATATCTGCTTTCAATAGTGCAATTCTCAGTTCTCCTTTGGCGATTTACACATCTTCCAAAACTAACGAACTTACTCGGTAATCTGGCTTATCTGCTTTCGAAAAGATGGCGAGAAGCATGGTTTTGGCTTTAATGTGCTCCGGACATCTCCAAATTTCTCGAGTTTCTCGGCTAGCTCCTCTGGCGAGTTGATATTTGACCATTCGTCTGAATGATACTCTTTAAATTCGACGGGAGCTCTTTTCTTCATTTGATCTGCTATTATCAGATTTCCCAACTGGCCACAGGTTTTGACATTAAGTCCCTCAATCCATCCATTAAAAAATGTTTGAATTTCTTGGTAGAAATATCGCCATGTATTTTCAGAACTTTTCTGGAAAGTGAGAAACAACTGCCTAAACTTCTCAGGAGTTAATTTGAATCTTTCGAGTAACAATATCTTCACATATCATAATCTGTTGCCTTTTCTTCAGAATCTCCAGCAATTAGTTGCGTTATTTCTTGGGGAATAGACATAACACATGTGTAATCTAAAACTCTTTTATCGTATTAGCTTGGCGCTCAAATAATATCAAATTCTGACTGATTTGTTCATTCTTACCAAATTGATGTTGTAATTTTTTCAATTCATTACTCGGTGTATGAGTATTTACCGCCAATGTCCCTTGACTTTATTTAATCTGGGCCTCGATTCTTAACTTCTCCAATTCTACTTCATCAACATAAAATGATGAATTAACAGCACAGTTTCAGCGGTTGTAGGTTAGATACAATAACTTTCTATTCCTTTATTTTTCGTTACTAGAGAATGAATGAGAAACGTTCAGACAAATTTATTGAAAGGTAAGAAAGAGAACTTGTTTAACATAGCAGCAGAATTAAGTTTAGAAGCAACAGCTGAAATGACTAAACCAATCTTGAAAAATTTAATTATAAATAGCACAAGGTATGACGAGGAAGACACCCAATTGATGTGTAATAATATAATAGAAGAAAGGAAAAAAAATGAAGAAGATAGGAAAAAAGAATTGGCAGAGAACAGGAGGCAAGAAGAACTGAAATTGGCAGAGAAGAGGAGACAAGATGAGGTAGAATTAGAGAAGTTAAGAATGGAAGCCCAGATTAAGTCAAGTCAAGGGACATTGGCGGTAAATACTCGTACACCGAGTAATGAATTGAATAAGTTACAACATCAAATTGATAAGAATGAATAAATTAGTCAGAATTTGATATTATTTGAGCGCCAAGCTAATATGATAAAATTGTTTTGGTTTACACATGTGTTAGATCTACTCCCCAATAAATAACGTAACTAATTGCTGGAGAGCCTGAAGAAAAGGCAACAGATTATGATATGTGAAGATATTGTTACTCGAAAGATTCAAATTAACTCCTGAGAAGTTTAGGCAGTTGTTTCTCACTTTACAGAAATGACCACATAAAAAGATTTCTCTAAAAAAAGAAACAATGACTTGTTTTAACGGCAACACTTTATGCATTAATATTTAACGCACATATAAATAAACATGAAATGATAATAACACTTTAAATTCTCCTAAATCTGACACATTCAAAACCACGGTCGTCTCTGATTATCAAGCTTTGCTATAGTTTTAATAGAAATACCAAAGGTTAATCATTCTAGTTAAAAAATTAAATCGATTAAGTATCGTATTTAGTGTATTTGTATTTACGAAAGCTGTGTTGACGCATACACATAAAAGTGCAATAAAGTATTTTGTCTCAATCTAGCAGCTACAGCACTAAATTTATACATTGACAAATAATTTTAATGATATACTAATTTTATATACAAATACAGCATATAATAAAAATAAATATAGTTCTATAATAATTATATAATTTGTGATAAAAATTTCTCAACACCTTTCTTTTTATTATTACATGGGAAACTGTTAGGCTTTGTAGATATTTCAAAAAATTGAACACTGTATATACACAGTTGTAATATTGTTCAAACGTGATACGTAATCCGTGTGAATACAATGAACAATGTATTGAAAAAAAAAGTAATAGTTTCGATGAACGACAGGCAAAAATACGAGCAGCTATATGTCTCTACTTATCTAGCCTGAAAAGTCACTAAACACCCTAAGGCAAATGATTAAATCGCAAAGCGGACGAATCATTCGATATCGAATTATAGAATGTTTTGAAAAGTAGAATGCCGGATTGAACCGCAGTTACTGTGCAACTAAGACAAGAAAAAATGTTTCATAAATATATGAGAGCTTATGCAGCATAATTTTTCTTCTTTATCCTTTTACATTTTCACGCCAGAAGCACTTGTTGCTCTTTTGAAAAACTGTAGTGAAACCACTAAGATATTCTTAAAATCGACTAAGTTAAAAAAAAATAGAAAAAATTCAGAATTCAGTTTTAAATGAAGGTACTTGAAATCACCGATAGGTATTAATTTTAAACGTCCGTCCCTGCTTAGTTATTTTGAAGAGAATAAACTAAAATTCATATTGAATATCAGAAGCAGAACAGCAAGTATATGATTTTTTTTTAAAAAAAAAAAAATCAATAATTAAAGTTAAAATGCTGCTGTATTTTAACGCATATTCATTATACAAAAAAAGAAAACAAAATTACGGATCAAGCCAAATATACATTTCTATATATTTTGCCTGATTTGCATTGCAAATGAACTGGTTTGTGAAGGCAAGAATGTTTATTTAGCTTTTAAACAATTTTTTATGTAATTATTAATAATTTCATTTGGCAGCAGTTAATCTTCAAGACATTCAATTGGCGGTTTTCATCCTTCCGGTTGTTTGCTGTTTTTTGTTTTATTTTCTAAGTAAGGTACACTTTAACATATTCTGCTTTCATATATACTAATTAGCTGTAATAAATTGACTCTGCGTAAGAATTTATCGTAAAACTTTCAAATGCTATTATTAATCACGAATGTTGTAATTAAGTTTGGAGTGTTTACCTCGACTATTGCTATTTTTAAGCCGAGGGCTTGTCTAAACATGTATTTATGTATTTTTTTTTTCACTTTAACTGAAGATTGTCTTTGAGGCGTTTTCGGTTCGCTATATAAATAATTCTAGAATTAATCTCCATGAAATATTAGATGCAATGTTTGGTATCATAAGTTTATCTATGTTTATAATTAGGAAATACTTCAACGTGGTCGAGATTAATAAATGAATGTCAGGATATTATTTTTTTATTATTATCAATTTGTTACTTTAATAACTGGTTAGTAAACACGAATTTGAGATCTTACGACTAGAAGCGATTTTTAATGCCAAAAATTAAAATAAATATTCATCTTTAATAATGATATGAAATATATTAAGCTCATATATTCGAAGAATAAGAAGTAATGCTGCTCACTTTTACTAAAAGACATTTTGTTTTTGATTCTCAGGATATATATTTGGAAAACAATTTAGCTCTCATGATAAGTTACCTCGACAAATTGTTATGATCAAATCTTTAAGAATACTTTTTTTAAAAAAAAATGAGTTTTTTTTTATGTGGAGGAAAAAAAGAGTGTTTAATGCTTTCAGTATATTGTTTTTTAATATTTTTTATAAAATATATATAATCAATTTTCCTTGCAATCGTAATCAAAGTATATTTTCTCTTTCAAATTCAAATTACTGTTAAATAAATCTTCAATACACTTTATCAAATATAGTGTATAACTCAGCTTATTAAACTAAATAAAAATTTGACTCCAACACGTGTAAAATATTCATTATGAAATTTTTGGTAGCTATCAAGGAACTTTTTCTTTTCATCAAAGTATAAACTCAGTGTGTATGAAGTCTGTAAGCATTTTTCATTTTTTCACACTGAAGCTAGTTTCTTTATGATCTGAAGAAAAGTTTAAATACCTACTACCTGTGTTTGCGCTTCAAATAAGAAATCATAATTTAAAAAAAACGTTCTTAAATTTACAACTGTATTTTATATTTTTGTTTTGGTCTGAAATCTAATTATACATTTTGAAATGGCACTCATTAGATTGAATTTTGTATCAGTTAATGTAGAATGTCTTATTAAAGGTATTTTACCATCATTTCAAATTAAATTTTATTTTATTCGTTGTTTTGTTCTTTCATCTTTTTTTTGTACATACAAAGCCCTTACTCTATCAGCAAGTTTGATTCATGATTAATATTTTTTAAGTGTATAGATTAAATTATCAATACTCTTTTGAAGAGATCCAATTGTTCTTTTATCCAAAATTTCTAAACTCATAATTTTTATTAATATACAGAATGATTATTGATATTATAAATCTGAGCCATACAACCTTGGTTTTTATTCTTCACAAATTCAAATCTTTTGAATACAGCATCGAAGTTTTATCTGGATTGAGAATACGAGTGAATAAGACCTATTTTAAATAGGAATACTTTTACGAAATAATTCAAAGGCTTTTTAAACTTCCAGTCTCCTATTATTTAAGAATTTTGACTACTTTACAAATTAATCTCGATAGCGAGGATGTTATTTAGATCATCCTGTTTTTATATCATGCTGACCAGAAGAGTTTTCATGTAGCTTACATGAATATTTGATTGATGTAAGAAAAATTATACAAATTTTGTGTGTTATTCATTGCAAAGCTATTCAAACATGTACTTGATAATTTTTTTCACATATGCCTTCTAAATTAATTTCCCCCCCATAAAAATGAGGATAAACAGTATAAAACTATTCTTCACAAAACATTGCATGGAAAAAAAATTTTTAAAAAAATTTGTTTTCAGTGTAAGACTGTGCATATATTGTTAGAAATTAAATATATAAAGTTTTGAGCATTTTAAATGAAAAAATATTGAAGTGGTAATTTTAGGAAAATAAAAGTTTTAGAAATTACACAAATTTAACACATTGAGAGCTTCATTTCTTATCACATGACTTTTTAGTTGGGAGAATCTATTTTTTTTAGAGTCAGGGCTTATCCAATTCATTCAAACTTATTTTTAAATCTTCTACGCAGTTAATGTCAAATTAAGTTCAAAGTCTTAAGGCAATATATACTTTATAAAGTTTGAAATCAGGTGTGAAGCTCTTTTTATTCTGTACGACTAATTACTAGTTAAGTTAACGTAATTTCGGAAGATGTATTGATTGTGTGAATGACTTTGTGTAGAAACTGTTAAATGAAATATTTGCAGAAGTTATACTGACAAAAGAAAGTTGATATTACTTATGCATAATGTTCATTCTACCTGACATTAAAAAAATATAGAATCAGTTGATTGTCATTTAATATTAATGTTTTCTCAATTAATATTAATATTAATGTTTTCTCA
>BMAW01013204.1:57438-70303 GCA_019974015.1 Nephila pilipes
TTAATATTAATGTTTTCTCAATTAATATTAATATTAATGTTTTCTCAATTAATATTAATATTAATGTATAATTAGTTTCTTTGTCATTTAA
This sequence comes from Nephila pilipes, assembly GCA_019974015.1. Taxonomy (NCBI): domain Eukaryota; kingdom Metazoa; phylum Arthropoda; class Arachnida; order Araneae; family Nephilidae; genus Nephila; species Nephila pilipes. The sequence continues at coordinate 57,530 of BMAW01013204.1, forward strand.
TATTAACGTGGGGTTAAAAAAGAGCTTTTAAATTTCGCTACTCATAAAAATCATTATTTTCTCGGATATTTATGGAAAGTTGAGGAATCTTTCATGGAATTTTGTGATGTTCTTCAGAATAAATTTAATCTTCGGAATGGGAAGACATGATTTTTTAAATCAATAATTGTACGGTATCGTGCATTTATAGAAACATTAATTAATTTCTTCAAAAAAAAAATTTTTCCAACAAATAAAAATATTAAAATATTTTCAATTGCTTTCAGATTTTTTAAGTTTTTTTTTTTTTTTTTTTTTTGCATAACGATAATCACTGAGACAAGAGCACTGTAATATGCAAATTTAACTTCAGTAAATTGCAGTTGTTTATTCTTGATCTATTACGATATCAATTACCTTCATAATCTATTGAAATAGCAATTTTTTTAAATATAACTTTGATTAATTAAACGTAAAAAAGGAGTTTCGTATCATTCTCTTGACAGGATATATAGGTCAGACTTTAATTGATAATTTTTCGTTGTCAGCTTAAACTGCGTCATTATTTTGTTCCAGGAAAACATGAATTTTAATAATATTTATGCGTTTTTATAAAGTTAAGGATAAAAAGATTATAACAGTTGATAATATAGGGGTAAAAATACAATGGTATATAAAGATAAAATTAAGCTCACATCTAATGATTTGCAAACATCTAATGACTCAATACGATCTGCTAATATTAAAAATTTCCTCACTTCTTATAGAAATATCTTAAGATTCCTCTAAAGATATTCACATAAACTGTTTAAGAATTGTAACAGAATTACGAAACATAGTTTGAATCACAAACCAGGTTTCGGATACTTTAAACAAATTAAATAATAAACGGTTTAAGTAAAAGGTTTAGTGTAATTTTTTTTTAATTCACTTTGTTTGGTTCTAATTGGGACAAAATTTCTGAAAGTAGATCTTGATTGAATATAGCAGGTAAAAGTGAGCATAACGAAGCAGAAAAACAATGCAAGTTACAACTCTAATAATTAATGAGATAATAGTTGCTCCTTGATTCAAATGTGATACTTCACAATTTTTAAACTCTTCAGCTTTTATAGGAGGACAGAAAATTATTTCTCTTTTTCAAGCAACTGATTTTTCAACTGATTGTTCTAAGAATAGCTCAATATAAAAACTAGAAAATACAATTAATTCATAAATATTTATTTGCTTAACATAGAAGTACAATGGTTTCGGTGGAAAAAATGAAATCGTTTGATCTAAGAAAAATCGTTGTAAATGAAGTATTCCACTGACATCAAAGCTGTCTTAATATATGTGACTTTCAGGATAATACTACATTATCTGTGCATTCCGAATAAATCAGTCTGAAATTCATCTGTTCATATGTAAAGAGAAAACGGGAACAGTAAACTTTCTCCGTGAATGATGTCTGCAGTAATTTGCACGAGCTATCCGGTGAGCAGAAATTAGAGGTAGACAAAAGATAAGTATCCTGGCTTACAGGCCGATATTTTTTGGACTTTTGATTTCCCGCTCCAACATAATGCACTACGGGTTATTTAAGCAGACTGCAGAGAGTTTCCGATTGATGGATGTGACATGAAATATTTCTCTCAGAGCTGTAAAGACAGTTGCTTGGAAGGTCATCCTTAGCCAGTGTAAACATTGATCGATCTTGTCATGCTCCCCTTGAAATTCTCACTGTCACAGCCAAGACAGCCAGGGTTAAATTTTTAACTTCCATGAGAACTGGGCACAGGATTGTTCAAAATAATGTCGCGATACTGTTATCATTGTCATTGAGTAAAAGAACGTCTATATACGGCATGTGGAATGCAAATTTTAAGCAATACCTAGAACCTAGCCTTCATGATGACGACTAATATCTACACATAAAAGGTATGGATATAAATAAAAAAAACAATTGCTGCTGCAGAAGAAGTCACATACACCAAAAGCAAGCGACTAAAAGCTGTTTTGCGGGAAGTCTTCTATTTCGAATGCCGTGCCTCTCACTGTGTAAACAAATCAGTAGAGCCATAGTCTTCGTTCACATCACAGTTATTTTCTCTGTTTCTCCGGATAAATGATAACTGCAAATGAAACTTTAAAAATCACTTCTGAAACTTATAATATATTCAAAGAAGTGTATGGTAATCAATATTTATCACTTTCTCGTATTTTTGAGTGTTTTGAGCATTTTCAAGATGATTGAGAAGATGTTGAAGGTTATTCACACCTTTGTGTCGCCCTTCCACGTCAAAAACGGATGATAATATCGTACAAATCTATAGTCTGATTCTTTCTGACTGTCGGTTAAGTATTCGTGCAATTCCTGAGATTGTATTAATTGGCAATGAGTCTGTAAGGTAAATTTAACGTAGCAATTCTAACGTGCAAAATGTGTGCCAAAATAGTGTCTGGAATTCTCACATTTGAACTATAAGACGTGCACAAAAATGATTCAAATTTTTAAAGCCAATCAAAGTGACCCAAACTTATTAGAAAGGATAACAAAATGCGACGAATTGTGGCGTTTTACTTATGGAAGCGCTAATCTGTGGACTGGAAGAATGCATTTTCACCGAGAGCAAATAAAACCTCGAATGAACAAATCATATTTCAAAGAAATGATGATTGTCTTATTCGATATTCATGGGAGTGCGTACATTTACTGAAATTCTGAAGTTCATTTTATTAATCTACATTACTTCATGTTCTTGTTAAATTAAGTGAAATAAGGAAATTACGACAAGAATTGCAGAAGTAGTCATTCCATATTATCTGTTAAGATATTTCAATCCAAGTACAGCATCTCATTGTTAGACCATCCAAATTATTCACAAAATATTACACCTTGATACTTCTATGTATCTGTTTCCTTAAGCGAAATCTGCATTAAATGGTATAAGATTTGAGAACGTTGAAACTGTGAAAGAGAAACCCTCAAGTTTCGTGAAGGAACTGATAAAAGAAAACTTTCAGCACTGTTTCGAACAATGGAAGATTCCCCTGGAGCTTTTGTAGGGAGAGAGAAAGGATGTATATTGAAGATGATAATAAGTAAACATGTATGATACCAAAATAAAATGTTTTAAAGCGTCAGTCTAGTTATTTAATAGCCCCATCTTGTAAATGTATATTACGAATCCGAAATAATGCTACATATGAAATGTTCTTTTATAAAGGATAAATGATATTCACAGATTTCATCATTAAGCGATTAAAAATTAAGCAATTACTCCTTAATATTGTCGACGATTTAGCATCTTGGCAAGAAACCTGGTGTTTGAAATAAAATGATGTTTCTAATAATGCTAAGATCTAAAAATTGTTAAGTTTGGAAGAATACTAATCTGGGCTATATCCCCAAAAGGAAGAAAAATAGCGAACTTTCCTGCATTTTCTCTGTCACGTCACAGCTTGTTGCAATACCTATAAATAGCGAAGAAATAAGAAGACAAGACCGATCGTAAAATCGATTGTGATTCGATATGTATTATCTGAGTGATTCTATTGATATCTTATCTGTAACTTAGCCGAAGGAATCTCCCGAGAAGCAGCCTGCAATCACCGAAAATATTGGAGTCGACCTTGAAAGTTAAAAGTGTTACTGCAGAGAAATTTGTCCGTTGTGCTAAATAGTGAGCCGGTGAGTTGGTCGTTTATTATCCATCTCGGACTGTCATTACAAGTGCTTATATTCATGCTGTCCAACCGACATGCTGTTACCGTCCAACCTGATACCTGTGTGTGTTTTAGTCCATAATATTTACGAATCAAGCTCCATTTGCAATTATCCTCCGTCTTGGATGATTTTCATTCGTATACACCCACTCATTAGAATTTTCGTAACAATATATATATATATATATATATATATATATATATATATATACTCATATTTTTAAATATTTTTTTAAAAAATAATTATAAGTTTTATATAAGTCTTTATTACAATAAAATTAAAATTTTATGATTTGTTTGCAAAGGATGATGTCAATTTATTTAAATACTTATTTTAAAAATAATCAGATATTTCATTATTACGATCTGTAAGAAAAGTAATAGCCTTTATATTACTTCAATTTTAAAACATTAATTATTTTGTATACGTTTATTCCAAGAAAAACCATAATTTATACCTGTAATAATTTTAAAAATATTCAAAAATTGTATGTATCTGTAATCCGAGAATAATTGTTAACTATTTTTATAAAAATGGGAATTCTAAGAGCGCAATTTTTATACTCGCATCGCATCCATATTTCTTTTCAAATAAAAATTTGTTTTCATATTTTTCCTTTAGAAACCCCCTCCTGGATTTATTTTCAATGTTATTTTTATTTCTAAAAAAAAAGTTGTTCAAATAAAATTTGTTCTGGTATCTCTTCAGTGTGCTACATCGCTTTTGAAGTTTCTTAGCAGAGTTATTGAAATTATGCCATGGGACCGAGAAGCAATCGAAAGGAAACTCAACTATAATATAAGACTGTAAATAAAAGAAATGTAAGGTTCATAATGCTGAAGCATGAAGATTTCTCGTAAAATCTAACTATATGTTTTTTACATCAATCACAAGGGGATGTGCAATATATTATTTACTTCAAATTCTCTATTTCTTTTGCCAATAAAAAAAAATATATTTTACTACGACGTCGAAACTAATTTCTAAAATACATTCCTAAGCGCTTTGAACAGTTTTAATTTGAATGTGGGTATAAATAAGAAATGAAATATTTCTTAGGGATTTTTTTTCTTTCTTTAAAATTATTTTTAAATATGTTAATAACTATTAAATCCTATTTAATTAGAATAATTTATTATTAAAAGGTTTATGCCTTCTATAGATGTATAGTTGAAAATGTTTTATTTATATGATTCGAATTTAGAAATATTATTATAAAAGAATTTATGTATTAAATTTGAGTTTCTAGAGTTGAGAATTTTTCTTTTAATACACTATCATTTTAGATACGTCACAGAGTTTCATTTTTTTACTATATACAACAGCCTAAAATTTTCTTTTTTGAAAATTATATATTTTTTGTGATAGTTAAAAAGTTTTTCAATCTGTGTTTTGTATCTGATAAAGTAGAAGTTAAAGTTTACAAAATTTGTTAATTATTTGACTATTTTTGTATTTTTATTTGGGTATCTTCTTGAGACCCAATGTTCATTCTATTGGACATTTTTATTTTACACACAGAGAAAAATTTAGAGGCTTTATATGCTAAGATCAGACCTTTCATATTTGACAGTTTGGAACTGTCATCTATTGAGCAAAACTTGAAATTATTTGAAAGGGTCCTTGTTCCACAAGCATTTAAAAATGGCGAATAAGAAGAAATCAACTAAGGAAGGTATGTAAGCAGTTATAATTTAGATTTATTATACTTTTAAGTAATTTTTTGAACCAAAAATTGTTAACATACAATTTTAAATGTGTGAATAATAAAATTGTGTAATATTTAATCTGTAACACAGGTTTCTAATAGACTTAGACTCAATATCGATCATATTGGACAACCCAAAAATTGTGTATTTTTTCAAATTTAAAAAAAACGGCTGTATATACTGTTTGGGGACTTAAATATTTGGTTTTTAATTAGTGGTTAAGTGTTTTTAGATGATTTATCTCAAATTTTGGAAAAATTGCTGTAAGAATATAGTCTTGGGTCTTAAGTGGATAAATTGCCCTTGAATTGGATTTTTATTTTATCTATCCTTTCAGAATTAATTATTAGACATTTGTGCAACATCTTATTGTCATTTGTATTTATAAAAATAAAAAACAAAAAAAAGATGCAATGACATGTATTTTGCGGGGTTTTTTTTTGAAAATATTCTTAAGAGTTTAATTTGTCATCATGTTTTTAATGCCTTAATTATAAACACTTAATATAGATTGTGAATGTTGAAACATGATAATGGATTAACGTTCCTGAAAAAATTGAGAAATAATGTATTTCCTCCAAAGTACGAACAATTTAATGAATTTAAAGCTTATATATATACATACATGCATACATACATACATACACACACACACACACACACATATATATATATATATATATATATATAGAAGCTAAATATTTATATTTAAACTCATATAGGGAACAAGTGTTTTTGAATGACTGTAAACAAGCCTCTTTAGGGTCTCTTTCTTTTCATTAAAGAATATGCCGAATCATTAAGAATTTTAATTAACTATTAAGATATATAAAGAAAAGCCTTTACTAAAATTAGACGGTCGGAATAATATCAGTCAGAGCCACATTTAATCCGAGAGCAGTTATATATACATATATATATATAGAGCATATATACATAATATATATATATATATATATACTTTAATATCAGAAATAAATTTATGTCCTGATAATTGTTTGAAAAGAGAATTATGGAACAATATCGGCATGCTCGAGTTTCGATGCGAAGATGCCGATCTATGAGATAGGAGATTAAGTAAAAATTGCTACAATGTATAAGATTGAAACACTGTAATTTTTCTTATAAGGAATATTTCTTACAATTGAATTATTGAATTTAACATAGAAATTTATTTTCTAAGAAATGTTAGTTGTGCTTGTAAGTAAGAACTTTTATTACTCAGCAACAGTTCAATAACAGTGATCTACTCTCTATCTGCTGTTATTTAATTTATTTTTCTGTAGAAATCGAAATATTTTCCATCTGTGGATTCAAATATGATTATAACTTGAATACTTTCTTAAAATATGTATAAACTTTTAAATAACATTTGGTTAATTAGTGTTTATTTAGGGAAAAGAAATATCCTTTACAAAATCCATAGAGTCAAGCAAGTTTGGAGACGTTTAACGTACAATGCTTAAAAAACTGGAAATATTACATGATTACTCATTAGTATACTCTATAAAAAACGACGCACCTAGAAAGAGTTGACTGATGCAATGAAATTTTTTTTGCAAAGAAATTTAGACCGAACATGTAAATGACGTTTGAAAAGTCGTTTTTTTATGTATTAAAGTGTAAAGTACCCGTCACATACGTTTGATAAGAATGCATTGAAATAGTTTTTTCTTAGTATTAAGAACTCTGATAAGGTTAAGAAAATAAGTGGCAATATTTTTTATAGAAATGTTAGAGAAAATAGTAATATGGTAAAAAAAGATAATAACTCAAACTAAGGTAGAAGTATTTTATATATATGTATTATGCAGAGTATCTGATTCAAATGTCCCTAATTAGAAGAGCTCATCATACTTAACAGAATGTAAAAATACAAATGAAAATGTAATGTTAGATAACAGTTCCCACAAAGTTGTTATTAAGAAATCTGAGAATTTCTACTTATTATTCTTCATATTCATACAGTAGTTCTGAGTATATCCAGCCGCTTGTCCAATTCGAAACACATTCTGTAACATTTATATAATCACAGTAGTAAAAACAACAATTATTAATTTACAAAAATCTTCAAAATCCCAAATCTCCCTTGAGTAGTCATTTTCTTTGATGTAAATCCAAAAGAATAAAACTCCAAAAGAGGGACGTCTGGTAATTTGGTGTCCAGGCATTTAGTAGCAATTTCAGAAAAATCTGCAATTTGTACGAATACAACTTCAATATTCGATGAAACATTTTAAATAGTTGGTCGTGGCATCGATAATTTATATGCTTCCTTCCTGATCGACTTAAAACGGATCCGAATAAAAGAAAGTATCAAACATCTACACGAGCATCAGAAAATAAAAATGAACGCCTATTATGAGGTTTGTTCAATAAGTATTTAGAAACTCTTAGTGATGTCGTTCGAAGCATCTTAAATGGTTTGTTTTTAACAAGCATCATGGGTCACTAGAAGTTATTTCCATCACATGGCTTCATTTTTATTGTCCATTGAAGCAAAAAACTTATATTTATTTAGAAAAATATAAAGTGTCGAGTTTCGAGCAGTGAATAAGCATTTATATTTCAAAGACTTAATAACGAAAGAGACTAAGCTGAATTGAATCAAGTTCATGGTCCATCTGCTTCTGTGTTTACATCTGTAAAAAGTGAGTTGGTTGATTGAGTTTAAACAAGGATGTGAATCCACAATAGATTAACGTCATTCGTGACGTCAAGGGTTAGCGAATATTCCTAGAGTGATTGACAAATTCCAGAATATGGGTTTGAGTGATCTACCAATCTAAGTGTGCGAAATAGTTGAAGCCACTGACATATCGAAAGGTACTGTGTATTTAATTTTGTACGAAAAATTAGGCGTGAGAAAATTGTCGACAAGGTGGGTACCATGTTTGCTTTCAGTGAAAAATAAACGCATTCCTGTGCTCGTCTCTGAGGCTATATTGCAGTTCTTTGTGCATTCCTAACAATTTCCTTCGTCGATACATAACTGTGTGTATGGAGACAAAGGATCAGTTTAAATAGTGGGTCTTTAAAATCGATCGGGTTCCAAATAAAGCAAAGAGGGTGAAATTGGCTGGAAAGGTGATGGCCAAGGTATTTTTTTGAAAGAGTGCAAAATCATCAAAATCGATAATTGGAAAGAACAATAACTGCAGATTATTATTCGTTATTACTACAACATTTGAGCCAAAAAAAGAGAAAAAAAATCTAATTTTCATTTGAAAAGGATGAAAGATACTCTTCCATAAAGACAATGCATGGGTACGCAATTGTGTAGTATCGATGACTAAAATTATTTAGTTAAATCCCTAAATACTATAAAATCAACCTTATTTATCGGGTTTGACACTCAGTGATATATTTTTATTTCTAAACCTTTAAAAAAATGGCTCGATGTCTAATTTGAGAACCTTCAGAAGTTTTACTTTTTAGGTACATAAAAAAATGGGTAAACGCTTGGAAAAGAGAATAGATATAAAATGAGATAATGTAGAAAGTTTAAAAAAAATTGTTCAAAAATAATTTATTTCCCCGCCTTTTTCGAAGTACTTACTTTACGACTCTCGTATCTTCGCAAGTTTATATTCCCAGTTTCGAGAATAGTACATTGCCACTTTTTGATGCTCTTAAAATTGGATAATTTTTTTTTTATAAATTGTTTGAAATATTCTTTGCACTCTTTCAATGGGTTTTTAATCTGATTTCCAGAGAACAATTTATGCCTTCTCTTCAGATGACCTTTTTTTCCGTTTATCGCTTCATAAAATAACACGTGCGTCATAGGTTGGAAGTGAAAATTGTCATCGAATTCTAAGAATACAGTAGATTATTTTTGCTAATATTGTCAATGTATGTCTAATAGATTTCTTGAGTTGATAGTTCCAATTAAGGACATTTGACTCAGACACCCCGTATTACTAAATACAAATAGATCAGTGCTAAAATTTAAGCCTGATGTATTTGTAACTAATAATACGGGGTGTGATGGTTATTTATTTCTTTGAAATATATTATAATTTTTCATACACAAATTCTCTAGAATTGATTTTGAAATTAATTTGTTGGTATTAGTTTATCTGTACAATTTAACTTGTTTTATACAATCACTTTTATACTAATTTGTGTCAGTGATTTGCTTTATGTGGACATAAAAAATTAAATTTCTTGGAATGAAACTAAGAAAAGAAGGAAAATCATTTTCTTCTGATAAATACTATTTCTGAAAGTCCTGTAATATTCTAAAATGATCTTCTATCTCGTATGTTGGTTTACCGAGACATATACAAGCAACTAACCAAACAACCACTGCAACAAAAATTGACTACATTAAATCCCCCAAAACATCAACAGTTAATAAAAGCGCGTGATCATCTTCAAGTAATGAAAATTATTTTGAACCCATTGTCCACAGCGAATAAATTTGTCTGTATATTTTGAAATTTTTGCATAAGTAATATTTAATATATGAGCAAATAAAACATTTAAGAATGCTCCTTAAATTAAACTAATTTTTTCTTTATTAGGAAAACCAATTTCCACCTAGGTCTTATGGGTTTGAGTTATCTTCTGTATAAAATGTTTTTGCTGTACCTATTTACGATTAATTTTTTTAATATTATTATGTGTTGAAAGCAATACGTTTTTATTGTTCCTGAATGATATTTCAGAATATATTCAGGCATATTTCTTTATAAGGATTCTATCCTTCTTACTAAAATAGGGTTTTCGTGTGAATATACTTTAAATAACCTGCTTTATAGAAAGAGAAATTTCTGCACTTATGTAAAATTTCATTTCATAATTATTCACTTCTGCTGGTAAAGATAATTCTTTATGGTGTTATAATGGAAGATTCCTATTTGAGCGGGTTGGATGTTTATTTACTAATGATGTGATAAATAGTTGCCATAACCTTAATATATATTTATCAACAATAATAAATGTTTTTTTAAGAATTTTATCCTATCCCCATTACTTAAACTGTCGCAGTATCTTATTAAAAATTTCAGGTGTTTACCCGCATCTTAAATTTTAAATTATTGAGTTTTGTATAAACCGATTATTTTTCACTATCTGATAGTTTCCCTTCAGACCCTTTTGCAATAATTATACTAGTAAATAAAAAATAATTAATACTTAAAAATTAATACGAAGAAGACTAGATACTTTACATTTATTTTCCATTCCAAAATACGTAATCTAATAATGATATCTTTCATCAGTTTTTTGTGTTAATTTAATAATGGTTGAGCAGAATTTTGAATTAATGGCAAAAGAGATTTACTCGTAAATACTTTAATACTTCAGAAAGTAAAGAATAATAAGTCCTTATAAAACAAGTAAGACAAATACTGAACTTATTTCTTAGTACAAAATTATGTATTATATTATTTCTTACAGCATACAGTTAATGTATGCTTTGAAAAAAAAATTATTTTGAAGAAAGAAACAATTATTCATAATAAGAAATCAGCAATAATGATTAAATATTTATTTAACGTATTTGTTTTTAAAATTTAGTTCTATTTAGACATTTTAATGTAAAATCGAACTAATTTTCTCATTTATCTTGCATTTATTTTCGAAAGCTATCAACAAATGGTCCTTGAATTAGTATTTAATAAACTTTTAATGTTATTATACATACTAACATATATATTATAATGTTCTTTAACAATGGGTGTAATGGAATTTTATAACATCTAATCACTGTAGTTATAATTTTGTTTTATTCTTATATTTATCCGATTGATTGATTGGTTGTCAACGCTGCACATCGAAGCATCCTGAGGGCTCTTGTTGTAGGACTTTGTAATTTGGAATATTGATTAAGTCGTTGCCTTTGATTATGTAACATCACTGACAACTAAAATCTTAAATAAGTAGACATAATTTTACAAAGACAACAAGAGAGATACAGTTTATTATTATTTTCTAAGGTAAATACATTTTTTGAATTTAGTATATTTGACTCTTACTAACCCGACCAGAACTGACTTCTTACGTATTTTACTACATATCATTAATTACCATAATTCATTTCAATGTACAAACATCCATTAAATATTCGTTGTTATCCATTTTCTTCTTAATCCATTTAATTCTACTTCACTTATATATAACAATCCTTAATTAAATTCATTATATTTTTTAGCTTCAAGTTTGTCTAATCACGTGACAAAGAGTTGGAATTTTAATCAATTCAAATTACGAAAATACTCAAGGATAGTGAAGAGAAATTCCCGAATAGTTTTATATCACCAATAAATGAGAATGATACATGGTATCATAATTCACAATCAAAATTTTCACACCATGCCAATATAAGGATAATGAGCCTCGATCAATTTAAGAATTAGTCCCCGCTTAGCAATGAGTCTTCACTGGAATTGGGATTTGATAGAAACTATGCCGTTCATGAACTCTCAGCTACCGAGGCTTATTATAAACAAATTTATTCAAATTGAATTAACTGATTCTAAAATCCCATATTTCTTAAAATTAAAAACAAATACTGATAGGTGATATAAGAATGTTAAGGAAAAATGTGGAAGTTTTACATTATAAGCAAAAGATAACCCTCGTGTCTTCTTCATATCTATTTCACGAAATTTATTTTAAAATATTTCAAAGATACCACAAAACTGGATAGGCAGTAATGGACCAGATGACTTGATGTTACATACCTAGTCCCCTGAGGCACCTGATATGGCTCCATGGGAACTATTTTTCCTTTTGCGAGTTTGTAAAATATAAAGTGTATCCACCACCATTAACCGCAAATTGACATGAACCCATTTACAACGAATTTAATCTGTTATACAATTAATTACCACAGACACTTCACAACGTGTTTGACAGGAATTTTCATATCGAAGAAAATATAAAGAAAGTTATATCAAACACATGTAAAACAAACTTCCTACTTTTTCATTTTGCATTCATGTATTATTTATCATTAAGGATTGTTTATTTTTGGAAATAGAGCATTTTGAAATCAGATGAATCGATTTGAATAACGCTATATAACTGAATCACACATGTTACAAATTAAAATAAACACAGATATGAATCAGCTGTGAAATAAAAAGAAATTAGGACAATTTTTAGCTACCGAAAAGAGAGTAGTAGATATAAAATGTATCACAGCTAATGATAAGTATTATATGCTGACAATACTAGAATTATGTAATATTGTTTTCGAATTATTTTTCACCATTGGACAGTGTATGATTTGTTGATTAATCTGAGCAGTTTATTGTTTAATTAAGTACATTAAATAAAGAGTATTTAGTCGGAAATGTACTGAGTTATTGTTATACAGATCTGAATTTGAGCAATATCATTTGATAGATCATATAGATCGTGATT
>BMAW01013204.1:78531-90203 GCA_019974015.1 Nephila pilipes
GCGAATTTGAAAAGTGAAGGACGGCACTATGACTGCCTGGTAGAATCCATACATTACCCGAATTGGGAAATTAGAGGATCTTGTTGAGTGCTGAATCAATAGCAATAAGTTCACTGCGAAATACAGAGCAACCATCGGGATTCCTGAAATTGAATTTATAAGAAATGTCTTGAACAGCAATGTATATACAACTACCGGAATAAGACATTTCATTATTTTTGTCATCCGAGTAAACAAGAATAGCATCGTCTAGAATGTTACTGAGGATCAATTCAAGAGCAAATTGCTTTAGATACTCAGGAGTAAGACGCAGTCAGTATACTAAGTCAGGATACTAAGACGCAGGAGTATCAGAGTTCTTATGAACATGAGTAGAGAGATTTGGATAGAAAATACTCTAGGAAGCCCCACAGAAGGGTTAATGCTAAAATGCAAATGATGTGGCTCAACAGAGTAGAAGATCAGAATTTCACTGATAACCTACCTCTAAAGGCTATTTTTTTTTCAGTCTCTAGTTGTTACTCCAACACTTGAGGAATGCCGAAGTTCGATTTCTGGAATTATAACTCAGAAGTTTGTTGTAATACTTCACAAGATTTGAATTTCTTCTATCACTGAGTTTTCGAATATCAGCCTCAAAGAGAACATTGTCATTGGGATAGCTGTTTCGAGGACTTGTTATGATGCTAGCTGCTCTCATCTGGACTTGCTCGAGTTCTGAAGGTTACTCTTAGTCGCACAACAGTAAATCGGGTAGCCATATTATAAAATTAGTCTAATAAGTACCAACTAAGTATTTCGAATATTAAATGAATAAACACACCATTAGAGTACAGAGATGTATTTCAAAATATTCAGTCGTTTTTTGCTCTGAATCACAAGATGGTCAATGTGCCTATAGCTGGTAAGTTCCAGATTCAAAACAAAGCCCAAATACTTAGGTTACCTGACCACCAAAAAAGCAAATCATTCATGATAAGGTTTGTTTGGAAACTATGAGGTTTTTTATTAGTAGTGAAGAAACTTGTGAAGGATTTCATAGGATTAAAACACAATTTGTGGCTTTCAGCAAATTCTATACGTCAAATAGAATTTAACTGTTCTCCAGATTACATATGTCAGCACTAGTCTTACAGATGACAATATCATCTGCTAAAAAAGCCAAGCTCCCACCTTCTAGAGATGATGTCTTCAGTACCACACAAGGCGAAGGTGAAAAAGTTTGGACTCAAAACAGAGCTCCAAGAAAGTTCCTAGCTGAACTTAAAACTTCTGGACATTCAATCATTTGATACTCCTATTTTTCCGGAAATCATCAATCCAAGAGCAGGCCCTATCACCGATTTCAAAAGAATCGTAAGGTTTGATAAGTTTCTGCCTCCAGATTGTGTCAAAAACTTTTGGAAGGTCTAAGAAATTTGCATTTTGAGGGGTTCACATTGTGAGCATCACAAATCTTCTGAATTGATAAACAACACCTGGTCAGTGGTGCTATGTCCATATTTAAGTCCAAAATTAAGGAATCATTTTCTCTCAAAGAATTATATACTTCATTTCTAATACTACAGAATCGTACTTCGACACCCTGTCTGCGTCATATCATAAGATGAAATATGTGAACTAATATACTTTAGAACTCAACATATTAGCTAAGAGATGATGGAAAATGAATTAAATGAGTATTATAGTTACTCGTATGAGTTCGATGTCTTTGATGAAAACATTACTCCCGAGTTCTCTTCCCCCCTCAACTAAAGATGCTTTTGATTAAGCATATTCTAATTTCTCATAGTAAATAACCGGATTTAAGTTCTAATAAATTAATCTGTTGTCAGATGTAATACTTTTTACGCAAAATTTCTTTCATCTCTGTGCGTGCTTGGGGGAGTGAAAATAAAGTGCAACTCGGTGGATAACAACAAATGACGATTTATTCCTAAGTCTTACGGACAGTCACAATTATTTCAGCAACGTCAAATTTACCAGCTTTTTACACTTCACTGCGGACAACTATCTCAGTAATGTTCTGAGCTCTTAGGGGCAGGATCTAACAATTCCCAGCAGATACACGCTGCTTCTTCGCAAACTAACCCGACATGCTCCATTTCAGTGACCGAAGGCTTCAGTTGATCGCCCGAAAATTTTCCCCTACAGAGTCTGAAAGACAGTTTCAGTCAGTTCCCCTAGATTCAGGCCTAATTTCCAGCAGTATCATTCGGGTACGATTCCCCTATTGGTCTACGAAGCAGACTCCACATACAAACTGATTTTGTACAGAGACCGATTCCTGCTTCAGACTCTCTCCGACTGTAGCTCTTGGAGTAAATATATCTTTCTCAGCCAGGTGGGACGTCATAGAGAAAAATTCACGAAAAGTCCATAATTTTCCTCCATTTCGATTAGGTTTCTTCACCGAGTACTCTCTATTTGTTCCCAAATGCTTGCCAAATCTATGGGGTCATTGCTTAAATTATCTTTTGTAAACTGGTGATACCTCTGTAATTCGATCTTTATTCTTTATAAGACAATCGTTGCAGGGAAGCATCAACTGACGTTCGTTTTAACATTTCCTTATTTATCTGAGTGCTCAAGTTTGAATTTTTGATCCTCATGACTGTTCCGTAATTTAACAAAAACACTACATGATGGAAAAAATTTTAAAATGTTAATTTTTATTCTAAACTTCAGTATTCATAGAAAAGGTAGATTAAATGCATTGTGAATTGTTAATTTTTGCTCCAAATTAGTAAAAAGAATTTAAAATTAAGAGTGGTGATATCAGTGTCAGATCAGTAATACACTGAATAAGACAAAGAGAAAACACGTTTCAGGATAAATCGAATCCGATAAGACAGATTTCTGGAAGGTCACTGTCTATGATGCTTTCTTCCATTTAAATGAACTGATTCGTAATAGAAAAATAGAATATGAAGAAATACTGAAAAAGTAGTACAAATATACAACTTGTTATTTCAAATGTCTTGTCATTACCAACGAAATTAAAAAAAAATTAAGAAAATGAAATTAAAAAAAAAAAAAAATTAAAAATTTGTTTTTTTGAAGTTCAAATGTTTCTTCGAAACCTCATTTTAGGAAAAAAAAATATTAGACTCTCATGTGTATCCCAACAACAGTAATTTTAGTAGAAATTTTTTTCTAGTGCTGTAATTATAAAGGTATCCAAAGATAGTTCAGGTTCGTTGTTAGGACTCTACAGTTTTTTTGTAGTATTGCAGGATTCTAGAGGCCGTAGTAGTTTTGTGGACATGATCATGAATAAGCTGTTGGCGTTGTTTCTGTCGAGTCGTGTTTTCCTTCCTGTTACCATGCAAAACTCACCAGATATCATAACTGATGCTCCTTAAATCTGTTGAGATTTTTAGTCCTCAATTTGTTGTGGTATGGAATGTCGGAGAGGAATAACCCTGTTAAGTGTCGCCACAGTCACTTTAATTAGACGGACTTTATAAAGTCCCGTTGTAAGAAGCTCTTGATTTGCTGCTAAATGCAACGTTAATAAGGAGGCAAACATTCCCTCATTTCTGCCTCTGACAAAATTATGATAATTGTAAAGGATAATTGTATACGTGAGTCATGAATCTTCATGTTCATATTCCTTCTCCAGCCTTGTGATGGCCGGCGATAGTGAAAAAAATAAAATGTAAAGTTCTATTAATTTGAGAGCAGTATATTCTCTCTTTTGAAATGAATGGAAATGTTCTAGAAAATGTCCGAAGATTGACAAATTACTACCGTACATGATTGGAACCCAAGACAGAATAATAAGATGATCTAAAAAATATCAGGATTAGCAAGAAAAAAAACTGGATTTCTTTCGGTAGAAATCTTATTCAATTTTAGTATCTACACTCCATTTACGATATCAGACTAAGCACTGTTACCCCAAAAAGCAATAAAAATAAACATCATGATTTAGGCAACTTCTGAACGAAAACTATCAACACTTGAGTACATTAATCACCAATCAATTTACAATATTCATTACTATACATCAACTGATTTCTAGATATCTAAAAAATGAATCAGCTGAGATTTAAACATTGAACATTATCACCAAGAAATAGATGAATGAGTTTAAAACTAGATGTAACAAAGAATAATACACTTTCTCTTATTATAATGAAAGAGAGAGAGAGAGAGAAGCAAAAAACGATCAATTATTCAGAAATTTAAGACATAAATATTGTCTTTGCGGGTAGTAATTCTAAGCTATCCAGAGAATAAGTAAATTTATTTACCTCATCTCCTCATTTGTATCGCAATGATTTGTATGGTTGATTACTACTTACTTAAATATCAATGATTATTTTCTTAGTACATAACAGTTCCAAAATTCTATCGAATACACGATTATTCAAAGCTCCCAAAATATATCCTTTTTCAACTTGTACTGAAAAAATTAACTTTAAATTGTTCCTAAATATTTCGTATTGTGCTACTCTCTCTGAACGATGCAAAAAATCAACTTCTTTTATTTCCAGCTAACATTTCCAGAGTTGATGCGTCAGTAAATACTACTACTGTAAATGAAATATGTTACATAACAATCAAGATAGAAGCTTACGAAATGAATTATAAGGTACAATGATCATATAAAATATAATTTATATTCGTACTGTAATAGGAATTACTGCATGGAATTTCGTTGCCTTAAACTTGAAGATGACACACTATTGTTTAGTCTCAAAACCAATAGAAATTTTCATTCACATTAATTCTTACCGAAATGAATTTAAATCAATTCAGAAAAGTTACTCGAGATATTCCAAGCCTAATAAGAGTATTAACGTATATGAAAGAAATGATAGTGTCAAAAGTCACAAATTACATTCGTTTTCCCCTTTAATCAAGAATTATCATTACATAATATTACACATAGTGAAAAAAACTGATATGACAAGCAAGCAGGGAAAATTACTCCTCCCTACACATCGTGTTACTACAGAATAAAAAAATATCCGTATAAAGTAACAATTACTTCGAAATGACTTACGGAATCAAATTTTATTTCATTCCTTTAAAGAACTATTCGTTAATTCAATAGTACTTAAAGCCTCTATTTCCGACTCTAGTGTTACTCAAGTGCAAAGCACGATCACCTCAATGTAGATGCTTGTGAGCATCAAATTTATTCTGTCTAAATAATTGATTTACTCTGCTCTTCACTAGAAAGATAATGAAGTCTTGTCTGCGATAATTTATCTCAGAAGCTTTATAAACTAGAACCTCCCTACCTACTTCTTCAACAGAAACACACATGAGACCCGGTCAAAATATAAGAATAGCTAACTATACCTTTTATGAAGGCGAAATGCGTATCATTAGCGATGTATTCGATGGTAAACTGATTTTGCTAATGAATTAACCGCTTTCCAATTCCGCTAATGAATTTCAGAAAAAAACCACACATAATGAGAAGTCATATATGAATATAAATGAAACGCATAGAAGTCTTATTATGTGAACAATAGGTGGACTCCGTGTGTTTTTCGTGAAGCTACTTCACGAAAGCAGTTTTAGAAGATTTCAATAAGCTTTCGGCGGCTTGCTGGGTTTCCGACCCAAAGGAGGGGAAAGAGTTGATTGATGACCTTGAGTGCCGCTACGTTGTTTTGAACTCTGGTCTAGTGGTCCGAAGGAAAGTTGACCCGTCGCTTTTTTTCATACTTTTACCAATCAGGTTGAAAATACATCTTTTCTGGCTGTAAAAGTAAAGCTGTTTAACTTCTAACGTTGTTTTAGAAGAGAGTTGACGCATACTGCCCCTCCAGTATCATCGTGATTATACGAATATATACATTGGTTTATTTTTCTGATTTTTTTAGACATTACTGCAATTCATATACATCCCCTCCCTGTTGAATTTAGTTTTTGCTTTAGTTTTCTATTTGAGTCATCGGCTGTCTCGTGTTGAGTAGCGGGTCTCGTTGAGCCGTGCGACAGAGCCGGAATATCACTAGTCGTGATTTGTGTGAATTTGTTTTAGTTAGACGTACAGAGGCAAGTGCTTTTGCTTCGGCTCATATTCAGTTGGTATAGGATGTACTACCATCTAGTGTTCCAGTCCTGAGTCACCACTTCGGCGGCAGGTGGTTTTCCTACCCCCAAAAAGGGGGAGATAGTTGATGAACTTGATGAGGCAGCATTTTGTCTAACCCTAGTAAAGTGGGTCCGAAGAATACGCTCCTATCAACACCAGACTGAAAAGACATCTTTTCTGGCTGGTTAAGTAAGGCGTTTTATTTTCTAACACTGTTGTAGAAGAGAGTCGCCACAAGCTTTTCAATTCTTTATTTCGGGGTATTGTAAAAGATAATGCATATTCCTCACCATTAGCCACAAATTGAAATGCACTTAAACAACTGATTTGTGCAGCTGTGCAATCAATTATCACTGACACTTACCAACGTGTTTGGCAGGAATTTGCAAATCGAACTAACATTATATGTGTAACTAAAGGAGATTATATTGAACACATGTAACAAAATGCATTTTTCCCTTTGCAAATTTGTATTACTTAGAATACTGTGTCGTTCATTTATGAAAATATAGAATTTTGAAATCGGATTACTTATTTTGAATAATCCTGTATATTGACGTAAAATGGCAACTATCGTGTACATCGTGATTTTGTAGAACTACCTATTTATTTGGTCCTTCGTCATCCCTGAGTTCAAAAACATTTCCTCATATCGGGTGGTCGACCACTTTTTATTTTTAGTATTCCGCTACCAAGTGTGATAACTCCAATTTTTGATGATCTATTCCTCCATTCAAGACCATGAAGCAATTCCATACAAAAACGCTTCTGTTTCATTTTTTAATTCAGTTTTGCTAAGCTTTCTTCTTTTCAATTGTCACTTTCACAATGACCACAACTAACACTTCCATTCCCTTACCATTCAGCTAAGGTCTTACACCACTACTAAATTTATTAATTGTTGTGTCTACTTAATTTTACTTAATTAACATTATTGATGTTCCTCTTTCAGTACAGGTAATTTCCTCTGCTTTTTACTTTCCTTGGGTTTCAAAAGCAGCGGTAGACGAGTAGTCATGGCATCAGACTCGTGACCGGCGGTTTTAGTTCAGTCGTGGTTTCGAGCCTTGGCCACTGAAGACCCACCATGTAGCCGGGGTTGATGCATGTTAAATCTGTTGAAGCCCAAAATCCTTCCGAGGGCATGGTGTGGAAGTTAGGAGATGGGGGCTGCTCGTTCAAGTGTTATTCTCGTCACTTAACCGATGCTCAAAATTACGAGGTCCGTCGACAATAGCCTCAGTGTTGCTTCTAATGCGATTTTAATAAAAACTGAATTAAAATTGGATTTCAAGCATAATTTCTGTAGGATATTATGTATACAGATATTTTTTATACATCTATTAACATAAATATATATACATACATACACACACCGATATATATATATATATATATATATATATATATATATATACATGTATGGAAATATGTATGTAATGATTTTCCTAAAATTTCCGTTAATTAAATTTTTCCTATACTAAAATGCATCTAGCGGAAAGTTCATCTTATTTTCATATACGAATATATTTCAGATACTTAATCACGTGTACATATGCTTCCAATATATCAATTCACGTGCTTATAAATCTGAATGACCTGGCATCTTTTCAGGACTTAAGTCCTTAAGGAGATCTCTCTACAGAATTAACTTTTCCAGCAAAACTACCTAAAGATGCCTAAATCTAATACCATATTATCTTGAAGAAATCCTGTCATATAAATTCCAAGCTGGGAAAATTTCCTTCTCTTCCGCATTAACCACGAAGATGTTACAACGTTATCTAAGTTCTGTAATTTTTCCCTATTTAATTACCTTTAACCTTTGCAAGATTAATAAGGTCTTAATTCATGATTTATCCACTTTTTCTCTATTCAACGATTGAATTCCAAGTCAATTAAAAATGTTCAGTCTCATTAATTAATTACTTTAACTACTTAATTAATTATATATATTAAATGAATTATATACATAAAATTAATTATATACTTAAAATGAATTATATACATAAAATGATTTATATACATAAAATGAATTATATACATACATGGATATATATTGCTTAATCATTTCGCTTTTAGGACAAGTATTTTATCCCCTATGTTTGCTGGATACCTTCAATTGTTGTTATGATCATGTAAGTGTATTTTTATATTGCGATTTGTTTTTTTTATTGTATATCAGTTCTTGCTTCTAATTTGTAGTATGAACTTGCAAATCTCTAGGACAACTTAGTTCCTCTTTTAATAATTTTTAATTAGTTAGTTTTTTGCTGATGTCTATTCAATTGCATCTTTACCTTTATAGCCGTGTTTTTATCTGATGTTTCTGAAGATTCCCACCACACATATAAAATGAAAATTGATGTTACATTTCTAAGACTTTTAATAATACATATAATATATATAAAACATGAAAAAATTCATCAAAAACGCTTAGAAGCAAATCATCTGGAAGAAAGGCAAACAGAGAATTGAATTCTTGAGGGGAAGAAAGCGTTGCACATAGGAAAACATAATCAGGCTTGAATCATATAATGCTTTGATTTATCTGTTGAGAAAAGGAAAATAAATAATATTAATAATACTACCCTAAAAGACATCATACATTTCCTCAAAAAGTTTAAACTACTTAAAAGAATGGTCTTCTCCTAATCTACCAAGTTTAGA
Organism: Nephila pilipes; assembly: GCA_019974015.1. Lineage (NCBI taxonomy): Eukaryota > Metazoa > Arthropoda > Arachnida > Araneae > Nephilidae > Nephila > Nephila pilipes. The sequence continues at coordinate 87,263 of BMAW01013204.1, forward strand.
AAAAGTCCGCAAAATGAATGTTTGAACTCTTCATTGCATCTTTTTCATATTACTAAACGTAAAACTCCTACAAAATTTTAATAGTTACAATTATGCATAGATATATGTTGTGCATGGAATTGTAACTAAAACTGTGCTTATTTTGTTTTGAAAAGTTATAGCCAAAAGAACATATTTGCTTCAACTAATATTTGGTCCAGGAAAAAAGCTTTGAATATTCAAGTATTATCTAACACGTTGGAAGTTATTACAAAACAGCACCATGCAGCATAAATTTCAAAGAGATTCAAAGATCATAGTAGTTGTCTATCTTTATTTTTCATTGCAAAAGAATTGGTTTTTAATCAGCAATTCACCATTAATAAGTTTTTTTTTAAGAGAAGAAATTTACAAAGTTATTATTTTTTATTTATTTTGGTTGTGCCTCATAACAATATTTAATTCTTGATAGCAACTAAGTGGTAAAAAAGAAATTTTTTTGCAACATTATATTCTGTTACATTATGTCTTGTAATAACATTGATTATTATATCTAAACTAAAATAATCCAACTATGAATATCAATATAAACTAATATATTTTATAAAACTATCTAAATAAAGAGTATATATTTAATTTTTGAAATAAATTAAATTATATCCAATATCTAACATTAAACGAGTTTTTATATGCTTTTCTATACATTAAATGATATTATATCAAAGTTCGCCTACCAAAATAATTGAAAAACTCAATTTTGGAGACCCACTTAACTTCTGAAAAACTGCTTATTCAAACATTCTGAAAGTGCAATTTTTCATTATCAGGGTTTTTAAAAATTTTTTTTTTTTTTTTTTTTTTTTAATTTTAAGTGAGATTTCTATGATAAATTAATTTTAGAACATTAACATATTTTAAATATATCATTTATTGAATGATTATTTGTTCACGTCGCACTTATAAGCAACAGGAGGACTATTGACAGCAGTCCACAGTATTACGAGTCTGAGTCAATTGACGAAGACAAAGTTTGAGCTTGCACCTTCCTTTTCAAGCTTCTCTATCACGCCAATGGAGGGACTTGGAGCCATGGCAGATTTGACGTGCAACTGCCAATTTACACGGCAGGAAAACATCAATTCAAGAAAGGACAAGTGCTATAATAACAATTTTTTTTTTTAAATTAAGCTTCTCAGTTGATTACAAAAAATACGCATCAAATATAACAACTATAAAGTCAATTCCATTTTTAAATTAAAACATGATATAAAGCAGTGGATCATGTTTAAACTAATTCATATTTCTAGATTCATTTGTGAAAAATTTTGCTTAAATCATAGAATCTCTCTCCTCTCTCTCTCCTCTCTCTATATATATACATATATATCCACACAAGATGGTGATTTTCGGATCTAGAATAGTCAGATTTATCTAAATGCGTTCTAAAATTCCTTGATTTACTAGAAATTTAAATTGGTTGAAGAAATAATATGAAAGAGGAATAGTAAAACAGTATTTAAAGCTCTGTACTTTTGACATTTATCTTTTAAAATTATTAGTGAAGCATAGATTTTTTGTTAGCATAATAAAGATGTTTGAATTATTCTATAGAATTATATAAGTAATTTTTTTTCGTAAAAAAAATTATTTTCCCTTTTCAGGTGAATATCGATATATTTACATTTAGGTATCGTTTTTTTTTTTTTTTTTTAAAAAAAAAAAGAGATAAAAGCAGTTTGTACTATACAACTGAATGACCCAAATTTCTTATACTTCTGTGAGAGATACCTCGACGAACAATGAATCAAAAAGGGTTTTATCTTTCTTACGAAATAAATTTTTTTAAATAAGGGAAAGTAAAAAAATTAAAATTTCTTAAATTATAATTTTCTATATTTTTCAAAGAAAATGTACTGTGGTATTAAAAAATGCTAGTTCCCTATATTTTATATATTGTTTTACATATATGGAGTAAATGTTTTGTGTTTTTAGAAATGTTTTATTTTATTCACGGTACCTAAATGTAAATATATATCAAAAATTAAGTCTGAATTTATCTAAGAGTGGAAAGCAGTATTTTTATTAAAGATTACATTTATCGTTCTATAAAATGATTAAAATATTATTATGCACCAAGAAATCTAAGTGATGCTAATAATTTTAAAGCATATCTATCAAAAGGATAAACTTTCTTAAATACGGTATTTTACTATTCCCTACGTGTACTAGCACGCATAAAACAATATATTATTCTAATTTTCGAAACTATACAATTATCCATGTTAAAATCATAGATCAGCTTGAAATCCCATCCATTTGATTTGTTCCATGTCAACTCCTTAGCACAGAGACTCATTTACGTTCAATGGATTTCCATAGGCGTTGCCTTTAACTTTGTCGACAGTCCATCACCTCTTCACTAATAACCGATTACTGAAAATGAGAAAGAGGTGGTTCTGCTGCCATCAATTCGGAATTCAATTTCTAAAGGCATTCATTGAATATGCAAACAAGCGAACTAACGTGTTTAGTAGTCATGAAAGGGCAGTTCCATTCCAGAGGAGTTATTACATTCACTCAAACGGAGATAGAATGTCATTCAACAATCTAATAAGGTAGTGAGGAAGGATGCTTTGCCACGTAGGAAGAGAGAGATTCGGCTAAGCTTAAATTACGTCTCTTTAGAACAAATCACAGACTATCACAGAGTATGAACTCTGCAATGCATTTCCTCAGTCACAGTAATTTGGAGGAGAGTGAACATTTACCTCACCGGATCGGTTACAAGAACACATTTTTGGGGACAGAGGACGTTCCTAAAGAAAGTATCAGTTACTGTGTTCTGCCATCTGTTAAATAGTGCCCAAAATAATTTAACATTGATTCATAGATTAGATTTGATTACACCACTTTTTGCTGTCAAATAGCTATAGTATTGCTATCAAATAGCTATAGTATAGCT
>BMAW01013204.1:90213-116640 GCA_019974015.1 Nephila pilipes
TATTGCTATCAAATAGCTATAGTATAGCTGTCAAATAGCTATAGTATTGCTGTCACGACGAATAATTGCCGTTGTTTTGCGCAAGATATCTCTGTCGATAAGATATAGATTTTCCGTAATTCACCGGAACCTAGGAGAAACTCTACCTTCTCTCTGATTACTATAAACAAGAATAAGTATCATTGTTAAGAATTAAGGTTCTTGCAATCGTACAGAGGTTATATTGGGTTTTTTTTTAGTTAAGAGAAAGTGATAGCAATATAGAAATTGATGCAAATGAACAAATTTTGAATTCGAACAAATGAAGAGATATTATATTTGACTAAATATTAATTTATTCGAATTATAATTGATTATTACCATGAGATATTAGAGCTTGTTATAACTCGCAACTTTTTGTTATGGGAAAAGATATACCAAGGCTGATTTCAGACAGATATAAACCGTGGGGGAGCACAGATATTTATTTTAAATTGCACTACATTAGGTCTGAGGTGAGAGCCTGTGTCTATAAATTACTCAGATTCTATCATATTGATACGACACTGACTGTGTGACGAATTACAATCCTGTAGTATTAGACATGAAAGGAGTAATTCTTCCAGTGAAACTCCCTTCAAATAAGGTGTTCTGCCATTTAAGGAATTTGCCACATTTATGCCAAATTCAATAAAATTGTGCCGTATCAGTCAGAGATCGCTAACAACTGCTCAAAGTTTGCAAATATCATTTAAAATTCAAGATGTTGTCATGCGTGTCAATTTACGATCAATAATCAAAACAAAAGGTTGATTCCGGTGAATCTCCTCCATACGGAAAGATGGTGTTAAAAGGCATTAGACTACGATTTTTTTGGTATATGAAGAAGAGCATTCTGCTCAAAGAATTTACAGAAAAATGAAACCGATAGAGCCACAAATACTACTACCACTAATAATAATAATAAGTTAACACATTACCTGTTTCTAACCCAAATACATTTTAATCAATTATCAGATATTCTATTACATACTTCATAAGAGTTGTAATACTCAGGTCCATTTAATAATAATCGAACATTATTTGATTGCATTTAATATCAATTAATTAACATAATTTGCATGATGGACTTCAGACATAAAACCGCGACTAAATTATACAACCACATTTGTGAAGCTCATGACCTTGGATGCTGAGGAATCACATCCTTATAGGAAGTATGATAATTAAAATAATAAGATGTATCACTCATTTAAATCTTATTATAATTTTTTCATCTCATTTATATCCCATTATTTTAATCTTTAATTTCATCTTTGAATGTGTTCGAGCTTGAACTCGATGTATAGAATAATGCTGTAATAAAATGGTATATAATAAATTAGTGTGATCTAAAATGAATTGAAGTACATAAAAAGTTTTATCATAAAGATTTAATTATCATGAAGAAGTAACCAAATATATGCGTAAATTTTATTCTACATAATTTCTCCGGATGGAAACAGGACTTGAAACAGCGACTTATATTGTGTATCCTTAATTAAAAAGTTTACAACCACGTTGATCTGTTGAGAACGCATCTTTATTGGAAGTACTATAAATAAAGTAATCAAATATATTACTTTTATATATGTTACAGTATATTTTTGTAGATTTAACATAATTATAACTTGATATACAATGTTTCAATAAAAAGAATTTATAAGAAACCTTAATAATGATAATTTAAGAAATGAAAATATTAAATTTCATTCCTTTAAAATTATACACAATGGATGTATAAAGATATCATTACATGTTATTTAGAATAACTTCTAGTTATATAGTAATTTTTGTCATAATACTACCTCATTAAGTAATGGATAGTTTAATATTACGTAGGGGTGTCACATAAAGGCTTAATTATTACTAAGAAATATCCACATATCAGGATAAAATTTATTCTACATTCCAAACTATTCTTATGTACAAAACATTGTAAATTACAGCTATTAAAGCTAATTTGTTGTGTTTCAGGAAGCCAAAGGTTGAAATCACCCGCAGTATCGTGAAACATTAATTATTATCCAGGGATATTGTGAAGCTAAATTATTACCAGGAATAATATAGATATGAACATAATTTCTATTTATTACTTTAAGATATGTCGACGTAGTCACCATGCAGCAGGATACGTTTCTCACAGATTTTCTTGACCTTTAGAGGCCTATATAGTAGATCTCAGCAGATTGAATTTATTTTACATACTTTGGGTTGTGTCAATCTATGGCTTCCTGAAACCAAATAGGTCAACATTAATAACTGCAATATAGAACATTATTCGCACAAGGATACATAAATACGCAGTATAATTTTTTTTCAGATATCTGAGTTATTTTTAGTAATAATTATAATCCTTATCTATATCCCGTTCTAATATTTAAAGCCTTTAAGACTTGAGATACCTTTCGGCTAATGTAAAAGCATTATTGGCTTTTTAAACAGTTTTTAGGCAAAAACAGCTCATTATGAGGAATTTACGGTGTTTATGGGTACCGTGGACAAGATTGCTGATTCCGACTTGTGAAGTACACACATTTTATTACAACTATCCACATTCAAAGAAAACACAAATATTATAACACCATTTCCTCTCACGACCTCCCCCAGCTCGCTTTGCCATCTACGACATTTATATCTACTTTTAATCTTCCCGTTCAAGCACATATGTAGGTAGGCGTTCTTTTCGCATGTCACTTTTAAATTATGAACTAATATATACATTGTTTCATGAATTTACTTAATTATTATTATTCCTATATTTATAATTATACTAAAACTAATGCAATAAAAATATAAATTTGTTTTTAACTTTAAAAATTACAAACAAGATTTAATTCGAATGATCTGTTTTGTTAAGTCGCATTTAAACGCAAAAATGAGAACGAAAATATTTTAATATGAACAAATTGAAAAAGAAATGGTATATGAATACATTCAACGTATTCTTATTTATCATACTACATTTCCCTGTTTATAAGGAAACATGGCTTTAAAATGATAACAGGTTACAACATATGAATATGTTCAAGGTTTTCGTATTTATTATAACATAATTGGCCTATTTACAAGGAAACATTCATTTATATTTGAGGTAAACTTGTGTAATAATTCAAATATATATTTTAAAAAGGAACAGCTCGTATTACCTTCAAGGAAATTTTTCATGCTACGTTAAATTTTAAAAATATATTACAAGTCATTTTTAATTTCTTTGAAATCAAGTATTAAGAATAAAAATTTGAAATAAGCAAATACAACGTATGAAAACTATAAGAAAACCATTTCATACATTGCTGGACATTAAAATTGCAACACCAGGAAATATTCATTTGACGAGTATCAAAATCACATGAAAGGAAGAAAAGGTTTGGAAAAGCAAAATTATTTCAGCGCATTTAGACGACGCTGGAGAGACAAACAGCATCTGAAGCACTATATGAAAGAAAAATTGTGTAATATATTTCTCATTCGGAAAGATATTTGTAAGGTAGGAGTTTGCTCAGAATATCGTGTTATGCCTCGAATAAGAAAAAGAAATGCTTACCAGCATGTGTCGGAAGTTGATAGAATCAGGATCGTTACCTACCCATACTGTTGATAATCGTTCCATAATATTGTAATCGCACTGGCTAAATTCCATCACCTATAATATGAAAATGGAATCAATGGGTTTCTGTGGTCATACCGAATGACATACAGGATTTCCACGCACTCTCATGACTAATACCCAACATGATATATATATATTGTGAGGTCGGCCCTACAAAACTTTTCTACTATATCATAGACCATTAGTCAGGAAATGGACAAAATGTACAAAACCTGAAAAGAAATCCACATTTTTAGAAAAACAAATACACATATTTTTCTTTGTGGCGTGAGACATTTGTTAACAATTTTAAAATGCAATTTTAAAAATTAAAACAAACGAAGAAAAAAAATTGGAGGAATAGAAAGTAATTTAAAATTGCTAAATCTAAAAAAAAAAATATTTACTTTTTACTGAATAAGAATGTTTGACATGTAATCACGTGAAAAAAAAATTGATTGATTTTCAGCAACTTAAATATTTTGATTATTTCACAATAAATATTCAGGTTAGACTACATGTATATACAGCGAACATTATCTCATGCTATAAAAATTGTGTTCTTGAAACTCTCCTTATGTTACTTTGAAGCAAAATAAGAAATCTGGTTTTCATCTGTTTTGTAATCTTCAATAGGTTTATTTCAAAAATAATGTTCACATTTTTGGTATATGATGACATATATTTAAAAATTAATATGCTATTCTCAATAAATTATAAGAAAGAAATTCAAACAACATTTTCCGCCCAACTCTCTGCTTTAATTAGTTCTGATATCCAAAAAGATAAAAACAATGTTTTTCAACGTATTTTACATAAACTTTGTAACAGAAAATTTTTGATTTATATGCTTATATTTTGAAAACGCAAAACCTTTACAATATTTATTAAATTATTATTTAATTGTTTCTTTTGAAAATAATAGTGTCATTATTTTTATAAAAATAATATTATGACATGTTATTCCGCATGAAAGTTAGTCAAATTGTCTTTAATTCTAATTTGGAGTTGTAAACTCCAAATTAGAATTAAAGACATTTTAAATTAAAGAATACAGAATAAATTTTAGAATTAAAGAATAAATTTTAAATTAAAGAATAAATTTTAAGTATTTTTACCTAATTATTATCTGCACCAAAACGATTTCAAAATTTTAACAATTGCTTACAAATAAACAAGATTTATCATTTTAATATTTTTTTTAAATTCGAAACAATTAATGATATTTAAATAATCTGATATATATATATATATATATAAATACAATAGTTGTTAAAAACTTTTATCTTTCTCATTACATTGGATTTTTTTTCTTCATAAGTACTTAAAGTATCATTTATTAGTTGTAAAAAAAATAGCTTAGATAACATTGTACAAATAAGGCAACAATTTCAAAAATAACGTTTTCATTTACTTAAATAAATGTAATAAAATATTCATTTCATAATTCATAAATATGTCATTAATTAAATTAGAGAAAACCTCCTATGCACTTTCATTTGATTAATTTTCTCAAATCAAATGAAACTTATTGTTAGAACGAAAGCCCTTTCGCTTAAAACGAAATATTATTTTTTTAATCCTCGAGTGAGTAAGTTCGTTTTGTGAATAATTAAATATTCATCTCTCAATTTATCTCTTTTGTTGGCAACGATAAATCCTCTTAGCTTCGAAATTGGCGGTTTCTATCCTTCCGGATGTTTGCATTTTTTTATATTTACTTACAGTAAGTATTGTGTTATTGTCTCAGATCTTTGTATGTATTCATTAGTTGTAATAAATTGAGTCAGTTTAAATGTTTCAATCTTAAGTATCGATTTAGTTGTCGTGAACCTTTTTAATATATCTTAAGGCATTTTAATTGAAATACTGTAATTTAAATAAGTTTTCTCGGAAAGTGAATTTGCTTAAATTTATTTGAATTACTGAATCTATTTTGTGTCTTTTTTATTTCCCTTTAACGACAGACGTAAAATTAATCTTTAGCAAATATTGATTGTCATACATATAAATACATTAACCATAAAGTAGGATTTCTCTCGTGATTCAAGTTTATAATTTATCTTCCATGATTACCTGTAAATTAACAATTTCCCTTTTAGGATGGATAAATTACGTTTAACTGATGCAATCCCGATTTTTATATTTATATTTAAGTTGTATCATTTTTTCTTTTATTTAATAATATGTTTTTGGTAAATGCTTGGAATAATACCAACAATATGGAAAATGTTAATGTTATAAAATGTCAGTTAATGTGCCAGCTAAGCAATGAGATTCAATTGAGCGACATTCATGTATATGTCGATTTGTTTAATTATACTTCAAACCATTTTTTGAGTGCACTGCTAAGGGGACACATTTATTTATGATTAATTTTTTTGAAATAATACAATTATAAGAGAAAAATAACATTTAGATTCGTCATATATGAATAGGAATAAAATACACATTTAGGAAAAAGATATTATTCATTTCAAACAAACAATTAAAAAAAGCATCATTTTTAAACAATTATAAAACAATGTGCACAAAATATCAAAAAAAAAAAAAAATAAAAAATTAATGATAATAATAAAAAAATCCTTAGAATTTTAAATATATGATTAATTTGAAAAATATAAAGCTGAGGAAAGACAATTAGAATTTTTGAAAGTCAATGAAATGGGTTTTTTACATTGTTAAAGAGAATTTTAATAACACGCTAGATAATGCAACCAGTGCTACATATATTTAGAACAGTCATTTATGTAGGACTTTCTAGCTAATTATCAAAGAAGTAGTTGTATTTTAAAATGTACTGTAAAACCAGTTCCTCAGTTACTCTATAGTTAGTAACACGAATCAACGTCAAGCGAGAGCTCATGCAGCGCCACCTATTCCTAAACAAAACTGAGCGACATTTCGATATCAAGCTCTTTTTTGCCACCTTCCACTTCTCTTCTCCTTCACATTACCCACGTTGAAAGTAAATTCCGAACGCCAGAGAGCGTTCCAACACCCATCTGGTCATTTTGTATATTCTTGTAGTACATATTTTCCATCCATCCCCCCATCTAATAAACAAAGTAAAACAAGTTCAAGCCTCATCTCATTGAATTCCTACGAAATCATCATAGAATCCGGTGAGGAAAATACTTCCCTAGACAAACCAGCCCTGTGCTTTAGTGCAAACCAGTGTAAATTCGGGATGTACAATCTCATCACCACCGTTCTACATTCAATAAAAATAAATTATTTTCAAATGCTTTCAATAACTTGGTCAGTTTAGAGTGTTTTGTTCTAGTATCTCATGTTTAATTTTAAAACATTTATTACACTTAGAATCAATCCTCTTTATTTGTTACAATCAGTCTATAGATTTAATAAGCAAACTTTAAAATAAATTTGTATTCCATTTTTTATTTTGATTCATTTTCATACACACGCAAAAACATTAATAATGGAATGAAAATGCTTGTCCTATTGAATAGAAATGCTGTAAGGTTTTTATCTATTCATTTGCTTTACTATATAATAAAAAAATCATTGTTATAAATGTAATTAATTTTCAAAGATGATATATGAAACTATATTCTGCATTTTTTAGGTGTACTATTTCCTGACGATTTCTTTAGCATAAATTCTAAGTGAAATGTATGATAAGGACTGAAAATATTGCATGACTTAAAAGAAGGATGGTGTTAATCGAGCTGGAAAGAAAATAATAATACCAAATCAAATAAAACGTTTCCTCAACTTATCTTTAACTCTATAAGATCTTGTAACATTTTAGGTGATGAAAATCAGAACTCACGAAAGTATTCTTAGATATCTATATTATGAAAGATAGCGATTTTATGTATTTCCATAAAAATACCTATGTTGTTGTTTTTTAAATGTTTTATAGAGTTTTAGAATAGCTCTCATCTTCTCTACTATTTGTAATTTTCTTAAAAATATACTTATATAATTTTAAGTTTTTAAAATAAATATTTGAGGAAATAAATTTGGTTAAGCTATTTTTGTGATCGAAACTGAAGATTTCCGACATACTGTATATTTATTTATGTAAGACAATTTTCAGATGAAACGAAGTGTAAATTTTCCTCAAATTCTTATGATTTTATCATATGTTCATTCCCCAAGATGACTCTGAAACGATCAATGAACTATGAATTTAATTTAGATCAACTATCATCATTTGAAACCAATTTTATTTTCTCTCATCTGGCAGCATTGTGTGTAGAAGCACACGAGGAATCGTTAACTTACAAACTCTCTAACAAATATTTTAAAAAGTGTAGTATTTCTTTCATTACGAGTATGAATGGCTCTGAGAGCGATTTGTTATGGGATAACGATGAAGAAGCAGAAATCTACTCGCGACATACAAAATGAGACTCATATCACATGCTTCTCAACAATGAAAGCGAGGATGTACTAGGGGAGCTAATGAGGATTTTAAATACACTGAAGATGAATTTAATTTTAATTTATATAGTTTTTAACCCATTTTTTTTGTTTCAGTTGTATTAGATGAACCTGAAATTTAGGAGCCTTTTTTATGTTTTAACTGTTGCCTTATCGGCGGAATATATATAATATGTATTTCTGAGAAATATAATGATGGAAAAGCGACAATCACTATAATAGTTCAGAGAAAAAATGTTTTTAGATATATTCTTAGATACTTGATCTTAAATTTCTTTGATCTTATTAAAATGGTATTTTAAGAAAAAAAAACTACCTTTTTCTTTTCTTTCATAAACAAGTAAATTTTATAAATATTTTGATAAGCAAAATAGGTCAAATAAACCATTTCCATTGTTAAATCCATTTAAAACTTTTATTCAATTCACAATATTATGGAAATAAATATAAAACAACATTATATTGAATAAATACGCATTCAATATTTTGTCATGAAGTATTATACTTTGTTAGTAATTGAAAGTTAAGATTGTAATAATTTGTACGATTTAATTAAATTTTTTTTAAAGCAAAGAATAAACAAGCTTATTTATATTACTTCAAATGGTACCTCTCAGGGATCAAATCTAGAAATAATCTGAACTGCAAATAAAGTTCTTAGAACATACTCGTTTCTCATAAAATTGAATTGAAGAAACATTTCATATAATAGTCCAAAGTATAAATATGAGACTTAGATCAGTTTTTAAATAATTGTTAAAAGTATATATTTAAATCAAATTTTATTCCTCGTATTTCTTTTGGGAAAAAAGTTCGTTGTTTGTTAAAAACGTAAATCGGTTGAAGCTGTTACACTGGGTAAAACTTTTAAATGAATATTTCAGATGCATACGCTGAGAACAGAGAGAAGAACTTAATTTTAAAAATAACGATCAATCACCTCAGATGCAATATATCAACTGTTGCCTGTACTTCAGGTCTGTTTTATCATTAAGTCCGATGGTATTATTCATACACTCAAGTGCTAGAAAAACAAAGTACAGAGTAGTTTGTGCTGATTGAGTGACAATGCCATCTATGCATATGCTTCATTTTTGCAACTTATATTGTGTTGAATCTTATTCACTCTCTTCTCTTATAAGTCGTTTTCTTAGTGTCAGAATCCCAACTTACAGATATAGTCTCATATTCTTTTTTCAAGCGATCATTGCCCCATAAATACTCAATTTTTAACGTTACAAAAATCCAAAATTAGTTAAAAGCACTTTTCATCTCAAACTATTTCGGCTGTTCCAATATAATAATACATTTTGTATTCACGATTATTTTGTAAAGGTTACTTATATTTTCCTTGCTTTAAAACGGAACAATCGTTCTAACAAAATACAAGTTACAAAAATTATTAAATTTATCGATGTTACATCTATACATGATGTTTTTTATACATCTTTGCATAAAAAACATCATCATAAATTAAATAATTCATTCAAAGCAAATCAAATTATGTGACTCTATCATACGGATATATTTTGAGCTTTATTTCAAATAATTGCTTTTTGACTTTGAGAAACATGTTTAAAGAACTTGTGTTGCAGGACAACATGCCAAGAAATAAGCCAAAATTAAATCAAGAGATAAAAAGAAGTACAAGTACTACTTGGACATTTTCCTCCTTTTAATTTCCGAGCATTCTTTTTCAAATATTCCGTTCTATTCATTGCGTTCTTGTGAAACTCGAATGTGGCTCGATAAGTTAGAGGAATGCAATTTGTTTGGATTCACATAGATAGGAAGTCGAATTTCTGCGACTGGAAGGAAGGATATTTTATTAACTTTTCAATCTTAAGGCCATTTTTGTTTTTTTTTATTTGTTAGGGACATGATGATATTTTGTGGCACTTTAATACACAAAAGATTAAGAAAGGATTTCTGGAAAGGTATTAAGAACACTTTGGACAACGGGAAGTAATGAAATAAGGTAATTTTCCGTTATAATCTTACCATGTTCTAAGATGCCAAATTGACACATTTTGGCGAGTTTTTCTCTTTCTCTCTCCTTTTTGATGATAAAAAGCCTTCTGATACATATATATATATATATATATATATATATATACTCCGGTTACAATGACACAAATTTATTATTTAAGTCAAAGCAACATCTCTTCACCAAATAAAATCCACTACCGAGCAGGGCTGATGCAGTTATATCTGCAAAGGTCGCAAATTCTCCCATTGACACTGAGGGGAAATTTGGAGAGGGAAGTACCAGCTCAGGTGTCGTCCTCGTCGCTTGTCCGATGTTCATCAGTATCTATCGTGGTGCTTCTAATTAAATGCATCATTAATAAACCATAACAATTACAATCACCGATCAAAATACAGGTTTTCATTTACCAATATTCTCTCAGATTTTCCAAATTTTAATAGCAGGATATCATCTTCCACTTACATCTATTGCATTTTAAATAATCAATATGTAACAATGGGAAATGTGTAATGTTAACTGTAAAGAAAATATTTAACATCAAGCAACATACACTTAAATTTTAAGAGATATCTGATCAAATAGATAATTTTTTCTTTCAATTTCATCCGAAGAGCTCTAGGATTTCTATTAAGTAGGCATCCATTATTTATGAAAAGTGTCTCTGATGCATATTCCACCATTGTGTTGAACCTGACATGGGTTTATAACATTGACACTTAATTAAGATGGATGACAGATGCTTAAAAATATACCCATTCCCAGAAAAGAATTCGAGCCAAACGAAATATACGTCAATCCCAAAACAATGGAGAAGACGAAAAAAGTTGCAAGCTGTATGGTTATAACAAAAATGCATTTTCATGATAAATGTATCATAATTTTTAAGAAGTAAAACCTTTATGGGGTGGAATGAAATGGCGTGATAACAATCAGGGGTAGAATGTCTATCCCCAATAATTGGTTTTTAACTAATACAGTTCATGCGACATTGGATGAAAACAAAAGGGGAAAAAAATGCTCTTTTCTAAATCAGATAATCTTTTTAAAAATCTATGCCTGTTGTATAGCATTACATATTTTAGTTATTGTAATACCTAAGAACTTCGCATTTTTGCATATTTTTTTATTTACATGACAATATATATAATTTTATTACTGAAATTCTTTTTTCACCCCCTTTTTGTAAAGAAATAAAGAAAAAGTCAATACTTGATAGATAAATAGTTATTTGATGTAGTTATTAAGATTTCTGGTCATATATTATGACCAGATATTTAAAGAGAAAGAGTTATATATATATATATATATATATATATATATATAACTTTACCAGGTGTGGATATTAAATACCGAGACTAACCCTATGCTACAGAAGTAGTAATCATAGGATAAGCCACAGCGACCTAAAACTAGTTAGTGTGAAGCCTTCACTTCAAATACAGTATCTCACACTTCAGTATACAAATCCATATAACCGTAGTCTTCATTCGCATAAGAGTAGTTTTTTCATTTTGCCAGAAAAACAAAAAGTGTAACAATAGAATAACGAAATGTTGTGAAATTTCCCGTGAAATATGAAAATTTTGAAAGTCAAAATTATAATTCATTAAAAAAAGTGTATGGCAATGAATTTTTATCGCATGTAAATGTTATTAAGCGTTTACAAGATGGCCGAAAAGTGATAAGAGACGTTGAAGATGATCGTCCTTCCACGTTGAAAACGGACAACGATATCGAAAAGTTGGTAATCTGGTGCAACTTGATTATCCGTTACGTATTCGTCAGATTGCTGAGACTGTAGGGATATACAAAAAATTCTCATGGCAAATTGTGCATAAACATTTTAATATGCTAAAAGTGTATAGAAGGAATTGTCACGTTTTAACAAGATCGCAAAAGTGTTTTTACCTACACTTTGAATGTCTTAGAAAATGTTCCAAACGTGATCATGACGTGTGCTGAATCGTGGTATTTTTTTTTTCTTACGGAAGTACGAATTCATGCATTCATTCATGCCCTTTTTCACCGAGAGCGAAAAACCTCGAATGAGCAAATAAAAATTCAAAGCACTGATGCTTACTTTTTTTTCGATATTCATGGGATTGTGTACCCATCTTATATTCTTGTGTACATTTTATATTCTTTGTTCAAACATTTACCATTTTACTTTACCAAACATTGTTGTAAAAATCATTTTTGTCACTAAATGCTTTGTGCGAATCTGATTGTCTCTTCGTGGGCCAGTTTATATCTCTAAAACTTTTGAGGAAGCTCGGTCTCCATGGTCATTCTGTTAAAAGCCCTAGTAATAACTACTTCTTAGTCAATGTTAATGAATAAACACACAATCACAATGGTATTGTTAGTTGAGCATCCTAACTATAACTGCATCAGATAAAAAAATGTACATTTGTATTAGTCAATGCACTTTTTACCACACAAATCTCAATTTTTCAAATTCAAAAATCTTTTAGGTATCCTTTCGAATCAAAGAAAACATGGATATCTAATGTCGTCAAAAATAGTTTCTTTTTTATTCATAGCTCCTCTTTAGCATAAACTTAAGACTTTACCTCCATTTGCATAAGCAATAAAGAAACGAGTTTTATTTATCTAAATGTATGAGTTTTGTTCAATTTTGCTTTCTGCATATGAATATCTTTCTAAGAAATCATTTCTTTCTTCAACCCTTCTAAAAACGCCCTTTTTTCATAACTTTATTCTTTTTTCCTCTCTTAGCAACAAAATTTAAATTCTTTTCCACAAGCTAAGAAATAGAAAAAAAAATATTTTTATCAGATAAATAAATAAATAAATTCTTGAAAAAATGTTTTTCCTTGAAGAATTTCAAATGTGATCGTAAACTTCAAGAAATACTTATTTGATGTCAGAACTCACATAGCTCTAAGGTATCTAGAAATACGTGTATAACATAATAGAGATGTTTTTTTTTCTTTTTTAATTTTCTGACTGAATTTCTACAAAATGAGATCTTACATTTTCATTGTGATGGGCATTTTCGCCAGATTTTCATTTATAATTTTATCGATCATTCCGTTTTAAAATAGCTTCACCACTGATTCACAAAGGAATATCCCAAATTTCAAGAGCTATTATGAAATAATTAAGGAAATTAAAATAACACATCAATCAATAACTCCCGAGACTAACCCAGATATGGCACTCGTAGTAAACCAGTAACCAGGTCTTTCTAGAGTACTAACCTTTGCTTGAAACGTGTCAAAATTTTAAGTCGATCGGACCAGAAACAGCTGAGTTATCGAGGTTGGAGTAAAGTCGTTTTGTAGTTTGTTTAAAAAATGGAAAAAAAAACGAGTTTCGTGTTCTGATAAAACATTGTTTTTTAAAGGGTAAAAACAGCGTGCAAGCGAAACAATGGATTGAAAAATGTTACCCGGACTCTTGTCCATCAAAAGCAACGATTTGTCGGTGGTTTGCCGAGTTTAAACGTGGTCGTACCGACACAAATGACGCGGAACGCTCGGGTAGACCTGTGGAAGCCGTTACACCGGAAAATGTGAGTGAAGTGACAAGAATTATAATGAAAGATCGTAAAGTGAAGCTCCGTGAGATTGCTGAGATGACACAGATATCATTTGGAAGTGTATTTACTGAAAAAGGTTTATTGAAGTGAAGTGAAAAAGGGTTTTTCCAAGTGGGTGCCGCGATTGCTTTCGATGGAACAAAAACAGCAACGAGTAGATGATTCAGAAAGCTGTTTATCGCTATTTACTCGCAACAAAAAAGATTTCTTGCGAAAAAAAAAAAAAAAAAGAATTTAAAAAAATATATATATATATATTTGGAAAAGCGTTGGAACGATTGTATCACCCTAAAAGGTGATTAACAAAAGGTGTTATGTTGATGAATAAAAAAAAATTTGCAAAAAGAATGTTGTTTTCAATGTTAGTCTAGGGAGTTATTGATTGATGTGTTACTTTTGGAAAAATTATTAAATAAACCATAATACTTTAGAAATTATAAAATGATAAAAAAAATGTTTATATATATATATATATATATATATAAGAGTGATCCTATATACTAATGTGTTACAGAAAATCATTTTTTTTTACCTTACTTTCTGATGAATGTATAAAAAGCTCTCTTTTAAAACAATCGTGGTTACCATGATTGATAGATTGATTGTTTTATTAACATCGCACTCATAAGCAACACTTGGATTATTTGGGAAGAGCGGCACAATTACTTCCATCAATTACTTCCAGAATTACCACTATCGTATACATTTATATTGAATCTATCAAAACATCCCCCCCCCCCATTTATTTCATAGTATGATCTATGTCACAGTTTGAATGATATTAGTCGTGCTTTTCAATTTGTCATTGGTTGCCGGTAAGGGTGATAAAAACAACCTTTTTTTCCATTTAAGTATTCCTAAAGAAATAATATCGCAGGTATTATAACCCGGCTCCTTCAGAGACTTCATGATTTTTTCTATAGAACCATATCATATCATTCGTCTTTCTGGCGTTGTTGGTTATAATTTAATAAGCTTTAGATGGTTATTGTTAATTTGATTTAGTTAAAACATTTGTATAATTATTAATTTTATAATGATTGTCCTTCAACGCTTAGAGATAATTTTGTGAGTATCCAGCACAATATATAAAGGTATTAAATTTAGCAATGTAACAAATTTGCCTTATCTTCGGATTAATTGTCAAATTCTACCAAACAAAACAATCGTGGAGTCGCTGATAATTGATTAATTGTGAAATGTACATAAAATCATGATCGAATCAATACAAAATATAGGACCGAACAACCGTTATATAATTAATCCTTTTTTTTTTCTGAAAAAAAATCATAGCATATTTACGTAAGTATTTCAAATGTCTAATTCAAATGATGACATATGAAATGTAAATTTAAATGCAAAATCATAAATATATTAAGATATTATAATATATTAAGAGTTTTCTTTCATAAAATAATTTATTTATTTCATATCATCTGTAAACTTTACATTTTTAAACATCGATAGTTTCCTATATATGACGAGGAGTTTCCTATTTCTCGAGGAGTTATACTTTTAAATTTAACCATGAATAATTTTTGAAATACGTGAAAAGTTATTTATTTTATGACGAAATTTTTTGCGTTATGTTTATTTTTAGTAATTTCATATTATCCTTTTGTGTGCATCGGTATTGATCATGGTCACTGACTTTCGGCTGTCGCTGTTTTCGTCACATCGTGGATTCAAGCCTTAATGGTACTAAACATTCATCATGGCACGTTAAATCTGGTGGAGGTCACAAGCTCACCAGTTGTTATGGTATGAAAGTTTGAATATGGTTAGCTCAGGATTCATCCTCATCACTAGACTGTGGTTCACGATTACAACGTCAGTCGCCATTACCCCTCGGGTTACTTCTCCGTGAGACGTCAATAAATAATGAATGAATTGATATCTATCTTAGTGAATCTGTGAGTCCTGTTGCTACATTAAATGAAATTCTATTCTATTAAATAGATTATGTATCCTCCTGTGAGTTCCTGCTTTTTTTAGAACTAATATAAATATATGAAAAATAAGTGAGCTGCACCATCTCTTTCTGTATAAAATGACGTTTTTAGATGTAGTTGAGAGGCAAGAATAGTAGATATATAAGTGTGATGCAAGTATCATCTGTTATTTACAATAAACTAAGTTGCTAAAGCTAATTCATTTCACTATAATCTCCAAACATCTGTTAAAAGCCACTGAACCACATATGACCCTGATTTATAAGTGTTTCTCGATTTGGCAGCCGTTGCATGCCACAAAATTTCATTGATTCATTGTGGAGTCACCGTAATTATTTTTCATCGAGTTATTGTTGTCGATACATCTTTATACACTGCAAACTATGTAATGACCAAAATATAATCTGCTGTGATGAAGGCTAAAACGATCTTATCATCTGGCAAAGATACAACAATGATTTTATTCGGATGCGTGGGAAGTAAAGCTGCCAAGGGTTCACCAAAGAATCATATCGGCCAACAGATGTCTTTTTAGACAGCAAACTTAATTAAAATTCTATACTACTCATTTACAAATTACTCATTTACAAAATTAATTACAGTAGAAAAACCGACTACTCATTTACAAAACTTTTTTACATTTCTACAAAACTCATTTACATTTAAAAAAAGAATAAGTTTACACGCACATTTGATTCTAAAACATAGGCAGTGACTCTTAAAGATAAATTGACTCTTACTATATTTGGAAGATAAATTTTAAGAAGCAATTTGGTTGAATAAAAAGTGATAATTATTGATGTTTGAAAATTTACAAATTATTTAAAGAGACAGATATTTCCATGTTACGGCAATACAGAGGAGAGTTAAATGGATAGGACTAAGATTGGTTTACAATCAAGCATCTAAAAAGATGGTGGCTGTATCTGTATCATTTCGTGCCCAAAAAAGAGAGAGACCAAAATTTAGGTGTTTTGACTGCCTGATAAGGGGCTAGAAAATTATTAAGATGACAAATTATATAAATATAGCGAAGAAAATGACGTCAATGAATAATTCTGAGATTAGTCGGGACCCATCTGGGTTGTCACGTCAGGAAAGAAGAACTTAATACTCATGCAAGAACTTAATACTCACAAAAAAAAAGAAAAGAAGAAAAACAATCAATGGTCAATATTACAGTGAATATCTGAATTACCCAATAAATATTCTTCATTCAAAAAACAAAAATTTTATATCCTTGATACGCAAATATGTAAATGTTTATAATTATGTTGGTGAACTGGAAGTAAAATTATAATTTCTTTGATTGTGACAAACTTGGATCCAACTAAAAATATTTTGAATGTGGATTTAGCACTCTTAATTAATTTTAAGTTTTGTTTAGTTGAAAGTTGTGTGTACTTTCCTTTTTTTATCTTTACATTTTGGTGTTAACGTCATTCGAGACTTACATTTGATTATAACATTCAAGAAGATATTTATAAATTTATCATTTAAAAACCACACTGTTATTTAATTCTTGGCTTATATATTCCTAGTGTTTGGTTTCTAATAATTTCGTCAAAAATAACACAATAAACAAAAGGTTGAACTAAAATTTTAACTGAAAGTCTAGGAAATATTATTCACGAGAAATTATTCTTTATAAAAAACAACTGAGGTCAAGATTTTTCGCTTTTCATATATTATCAGATACTTTGGTCTACATTTCTCAAAATATTTGGAACAAGCTTTTATTTTAAGGGATGTTATATCAAGCTAATGAAAGGAGAGTGAACAATTTAGAATAGATGCTTCTGAATGAATTTTTACGAATTCTAAAATTTGCAGTTTCAATGAATAGGAATAGTTCAGTGCAAATAATAAATCTTTGAATAACGTAATGTAGAATATGAAAAAATATATATTGGATTACTTATTTTTCTTGTTATACTCGTTGTATCAATAAGCGTAACAAAATTTCAAAAATTACAAATCAGTGAAAAAGTATGTACCGTTTAGATGTTCTAAGGAAAAAAATTTTTTTTTAAAAATAAAAAAAACGTATCCAAATATAAATTATTGAAACCTTATAAAATGTTTTGTTTTGAAATTTCAAGATCATCATAAAAAATACGAAACAAACATTAGCAGGTTTTATATTACGGGAAATAGTATATGTGAGAGAGAATAGTAAAATATTGAATTTTACACTCTTTCCGTTTGCATGTCTTAAATTTAATTGTAAAGATTAGACATTTTGTGTGCCTAGTAATGATATATTTGTTCCATCCCAGAGCTACATTTTTTTTTAATTCAAATACTTGTTTTTTTCTTATTATTTGAAAATGTTTAAATTATTTTAGACAAATTTGCAACTAGGATAAATACTTTTATTCGTATAAACACATATACAAGAATAACATAATACTTTTTATGTAAAAGTAAAAATTTAGTAATTTTATTCGTATATATTAGGAAAAATACTTTTGGTTCGTATAAACATAGCTCTCATTTATAGAAGCATAGCAAATTTTGAATTATATTGTGTGAAATGTTTTTGAATAATACGTAAATGTAAATATTTGTCAAAAATCATATCAATAAGAGTGGGAAAGCATTTCGTTACATGTTATTTTTACATAATTCTCTATCGTTAATAATAGATCATTAACAGGTCTACTAGAAATTCCAGATGATAAAAGAAATCTAAGATCTACTAGAAATTCCAGATGAGATATCTGAAAAAAAACAAGGAGTCTTAAATTCAGTAATTTACTTTTCTTCGCATGTCCTGGTATCTTTAAGATGAAAATCTAATTTCTTATTCTAGAATGAACAAAATGCCTTGGTTGTTTCTTTTGTATTATTCTTAATGTTTTCATAACAGTTACTCGATTTTTTAAGTCTTTCTTTTATATGTGAAGATCCTTATATAAATATTTATTTTATAATATTTTCAAACCTTTGAGTAATAGAATCAGTGAAAAAAACGACAACGTAAAAGGAAAATAAAGAAATAAATATTGCAAAGAAAAGTAATGAATAATTAAATAAATATGCAACTCAAATAAATCTTGATTAAGGCAATTAAATGACCTTATGAAAAATGTATTGAAAGGCTTTGACTTTGTTTCCATTGAAAACTGAAAATCCCTCTTTTTAAAATTTCATTCTAAGGCATGTATTTTGAAAGAATAATTGAATGTATTACGCACATATTACATGCATAATTCAATTTGATAAACAATGGCATTTCCATTTTTTTCTAATTTAAATAAATTAAACATAAATTATTGAAGAATTTCTATTGCAGGTTTTTTTTTTTTTTTTTTTTTTTTTTTTTCAGTAACAACGCGATTTTTATAATCAAATTATTTTATAATTAAATATATTTATCTATGAGAGCTTTCGAAAAATTAAGATAAGATTCAGAAACAAATTCACAATAAAAACACATTACTAATAAGCAAAACAAGGTTTTCTTTAAAAAGTTTAGTCTTGGTTTTGTCTGTCGATAAACTAACTAACCCGAAAATTAAGGTTTCAATTTTCAGCTGTTTCTGTACTTGAATAATATATTTTCAAAATGAATTTAAATTTTTGATGAAATTTGTAAGATTTATGAAACAAAATATGTTTTTTAGAAAATTAAAACGCAAAAGTGCAGTATGTAATTATAGTGCAGATTTTAAGACTTTGTATTATTACAGTGAATAAATATTTTCAATTGTACAATATATCTTAATAGCGAAAAACGTCTAAGCATTTTCATAAATATTAAAGAAAGAAGAGAATGTATTTTTGATTCTTGTTATTTTTACATAATGAGTCAAAGCAAGGCAAAGATATAGTCAAAGTTAAATAACAATTTTTTAGATGGAATACGTTTTAATTATTCATATTTTCATGTTCATTGAAAATAACTGAAATTCTAACAATTAGAAACTAAAATATGTTTTTAAGAAATCTGGTTCTCAGAAAAGGAACACTAATATAAAACCTTTTTTTTTATTTCCAGTTTATATCAATTAATTATTCAGAATTGTAAAAACTTATGTAATTCCCTTACAGCTCCAGCGAATCACACGATTACTAAAGGATTAATGCAATATGTTTTTTTTAATTATTTCAGAATCAAAAAATAGGTGTACATTGATATCCTATGACAGATAGAAGTCTTAAATGTTTTTAATTTTCAGTTTAATTTTTTTTGTCAATATTCCTTTAATGTCAAAATCACTGGAAATTCTAACTAACACGAAAGTAGAATGATCTTAAACATCTCAAAAGAGTTAAACAATTTAACCTCAAATTTAATATTCATTGAATAAAAATAAAACTAATTAAAATAATTTTTACTAAGCCTGTTACATTGAGCTATTCGTGGTTTCTCTTCACTAACCATGGGGACTTTTAATTAAGATTGATTGCTTTTGCTAAACAACCTTTGCCCAACCAAAAATAAAACGTGAATATGTAGATAGAAAGCAGATAGAAATGAAGTGAAGCAGGAGAGTTAGGAAATATATAAACTCCGACTGAAAGTCGCGATAGAGAGGTTGAAGGAGAAGTTAAGAGAAGTTGAAAGAGAAGTTAAGAGAAGTTGAAGGAAAAGTTGAAATAGGTGGAAAGAGAAATTGAAAGAAGTTGAGAGAGGTTGAAGGAGGAGTTCAAAAAGAAGTTTAAGTATGTAGTTGGATAAGTTGAGTAATTCCAGAGATTTAGTTATTCCAGTGTTCAACATTTGTTCCAGAGTCTGAGTTGCAATCGAGGAAGGCTTAGTGTTAAGAGACTGTTAGATTATTATTGGTCGGTTGAGTTAAGGTAGTAAAATTCTTGAGCGGGAGAGTGTTAATAATTGTAATTGTATTAACTAGAAGTTAATAAATTACATAAGTATTGTTCTAGTGTATCTTTGATTGACTTATTGAATCTTGGTGTTTAAACATTGAATTTAGTTATGGCACAAGAGGTAGCCCGGAATGGGCAGGCGTAACAAGCCTGTGATAATTAATACAATTAAGGATTCCCAAACTATGCAAAACTGAACAAAAATGAAAGAAGAATACCGAGAAACCAAAATAAATAAATAAGTAAATAAAACCATTTCTGAAAATTATATATAAAGATAGATATATATATAAAGATATATATGTATATATATATATATATAAAGATATATATGTATATATATATATATATATAAAGATATATATGTATATATATATATAAAGATAGATATATGAACAACATAATATATAAAGACAGATAGATATAAAGATATGTATATAAGTAGATATAAAGATATGTGTACTCTGTATATATATAAAAGATATATGTATGATATATATACTAATAACAACTCTATATAAGACTCCTCTATATTTCTTTTTGATGGGCTATTGTAAAAATAGATTCTTTCGATAAATCCTGAATTCCAGGAGAGAAAATGATAATTTCTCTGTAGGAAAAAGTAATTGTATTTATTTTTAATGGTATATCTCTAGGAATATTTTAAAATGAATAGGGTAAAAAAGAACATTAAAAGAAATTACGAGTTTTCTAATAATTTAGAATCAGTTTCATTTCCTTAACCATGACTAAGAGAGCGACATACCTGTCTGAGAGAGAAATATATAAAATTATGAATAAAATTCATTCTGAGATTAGGGAAGATAGTGATATTAATAATACCAATAGGTAACTACAACAAACTGAAAAACTAGAAACGACATTTTGAAGCCACTTGTAGGATCCAATATCAAATATGGGTGGTGTTGACAATGGTGATTCTGTCATTCACCATTATCCAGAATTTAGAAAAATAGTGATATATATAAAATTCTGATCTTTTGATTGTTAGATATGGTATTTTTAAATACAAATGTAATATATTCTAAAGCAAATGGCAAAAAAAATATCTGCTTTGGAATTAAGATGCAGAGATATTCAACAAATAACAGGAAGGCTCGCATAACCAAGAAACTGAGAAATTAGTCAAAAAACACAAGGCACTCAACCTTTACGTTTATTCGGAAAACATACTCCGAAAATAGGCATTGACTGGAGAGGTAATAAAAGTAGAAGGAGGTGCGTCCTGTGCGTTAAAATCAAGGAAAAGCGAAACAAAACATCGTATTATAAGTGCAAAATATGATATGTAGGGACTGTGTGCCGATCCTTGTTTCGAACTATACCATACGAATAATTTGTATATTAGAATTGTTTTTTTATATTTATAGATTATTACTCCTTAATTTCCTTTTTTAACCCGGTATTACTCGCGCAACATAAGTAATCAGAGTTATTCGAGCAGAGTATCTCATACCAATGGGTGTTTATTTCGGTTTTCTACCTCGGATTCAAAAAAAAAAAAAAAAATACAATTGTAAATATATATAGAATACAATTGTAAATACATATAGAAAAGAATTATAAATAAATATTTAAAAATAACACTTACATTTAATATTCACTTTTTCTACAAATACATACCTTGTGTTTCATGTAAGCATTAAAATGGAATAATACAAATATAAATATGTATTAAAAATAACACTTAGTCTGGACATTTTCTGAAAACAAAAGTCATGTGTTCCATGTACGTGATTTTCACACTTTCCACAAATAAATTTAGTTTTTCTGTTCTTTTTACAAAGGAATTCATCACATATTTTATAGAGACGTTTGGTATTTTAGCTGGTGGCACGATGTTTTCTTCGCTGGATCCTACCATTTCTTTCAAGTTTCTTGGAAGTGTTGTTTATTGGCTTCTATTTTTCTTGTATTCTTCTACAAGCATGAATCCTAAACATTTTAAAATGAAGCATCTGGTTTGATTTTGAGTAGGCGATTTCTTCGTAGATAACAAAAGGATACGAACATTTATTGCTGCAACATTCAACAAAGGAAAAAAATATAATCATGGGACAATGAATACATTTTATAGCGGTAAAATATGTTATGGTTATGTGATCAGCAACATCAAATGCGTCTTTAGTTAAATTATAAAATGTGATTATCTCAGTTTTTTTTAGTTCTCCTGTATATGGAACTATTGCGTCATATTGAGTGTATATAACACAATTGTTGTTTCTTTTTTGAAATCAAATGTGGAGGAATAAACTCTTCTTTTTCTTTGAAACCAACATTTCCACCAAAAATGTTGAAAACATTTTTTTTTTTTTTTACTTTTTCAAATGGTCCCAACACTAGTTTTTTTTTCTGCAGTATTTGCTGCGACAGTGGGTAAAATATATACCAATTATTAAGTGTCAGAATTATAAAGTGGTTCAATTAACCTTACAACATTAATTGGACTATTATCTACTTCGAATGACCCATTTGGCTGATCATTAGTGTACACTTCAATTTTCCATGTATAAAATAACCTTGTGTGAATGAGTGTAAAAATGTTTATACCATACTTAGATGGTAGGCTTACCATATATTGCCGAAAGCAACATCGCGCTCTAAATGGTTTCAGTTTCTCATCCATAGTAAAATATTCGACACATACGATTTTTGACAGTTTTCCACAAATCTTTCAAGAAACTCTCATATTGGAGCCAATTTATCTGAATCTTTTCTGTTTTGACAAGTTCTAATTTCGTCAAATCATAGACATCTCACAAAAATAATGGAACATTTAACAGACATAGTTGTCCTGAACGTCTCAATTCCGTTGTGGAGATTTTTCACTTTTACATGTGATAAGACGTATGTGCACCGCAAGTACATAACAATCTAAAAAGTGATATAATTACAGCTTCATATTTTTATTTAGTATTTCTTACTCGAGTAAAACATTCTTTCGTTGAACCTATGAAAATATATGTGCATTTTACTACAGTTTGAATCAATTCAGAAGAGAAGTAAATTCTATGCTTCTAAAATAGAAGAGATATCTTTTGAAATACATGAATTTCCAGGGAGCTTTGTTGTAATGTTTTTGGAGGTATTCTAGCATTTGAACAGAATATCTAATTTTTACAAGGTGTTTTTTTTTTTTTTTTTTTCTTTTTTCGATTTCCAATCCCATAGTACAACAGTTATCAGATTCTACATCGTCATCATCTCAGTCGGAGTCAATTTCTGCAGCAAGATAATAAGTACTGTTGTATTCCACGTCGTTTGGTACTTCATTATCTTCGATAAAGCTTTCTTCAGTTAAAGATACTATATCAAATAAATGTCTTAAATATTGCATTTCTTCTCAATAATTTCGAGAACGCGTCATATAGAACAATAAACTGGAAGCGTATTTCTGTTTTTAAAATTGTAACGGAAAAGCTCTCTCATGGTGTAACATACCCGGAGAGCTGGTAAGCAAATATCTATTTTTTAGAATCCCCTCTCTGGTTCTTCCCCTTCAAGGTAATGACCTACGAGTCAGCGACAAAAAAATTCAACCATTTTCGAAAAAAGAATAAGAAGAAAACATGAAAAAAGTGGGGAGATGATATGTGATACCCTGCGTGAGTAATGCCGGGGTTAATTTCAGATGTATAGTATTTGTTTCGTGTCCATAATTTAATTCTAGTAATTTGTATATTTAATTAATATATATTAATGTTATTGTCCTTATATTAATACATATTAAGGAGTAGTATATTTTTTAATATATAACTTGAGAATGCAGTGTTTATATTAAATGCTAATTTTATGAGAATTATTTTGTAAGATTAGGCTGAACTGCTTTAAAAGCTCGGGCTAGTGGTGACGCTACGTTTCCGAGCACTCGGTCAGATGTACATGGCCTAAATTAATTTATTTTATTATTATATATTTAATTAGATTTATTTTACGGCTCAAATTTATTCTGTATGGTATTTGCATACAAGCAAGCTAAATTACACAGTTCTTAATCAACTTTACAAACAATGATCATTCAAATGGCTGAATATTTTTTAAAAAGTTTCTGTCAGGTTTGATTGAGTTTGAAATTCTATGATGAGTAGCATCCAATGAGATGTAAATCACGCAGTCGAAATCTTTGAGCTTTAGATAAAATAATATATCCATTTTTTATGTCCCATATTTTTACACACGCAGACACACACATTTTCTCTCTCTCTCTCTCTCTCTCTCACACACACACACACACACACGCACACACACACACATATATATTTATATATATATTGCCCATTTTTCAGATACAATGAATGCTTATGAAAATATGTTTTCTTGGGAAAAACTATATTTGATAAAACTTCCTAATTTAAAACGGACACATATAATAACTGTAATTTTAACAGTACATTATCGCTCAGAAAATAATTTCTTCTCTAAGTTTCAATTTTTTTCTTCATTCTGAAAATACATTGCGTTTTACAAGTTTTGGAATCCTTTTCTAAGTTTACCATTATATGTTTTACATAATAATTAATATGTTATTAGATTCATTTTCCTATAAAAGCTAATAAAATTTCATTAGTAATTTATTTAAATCTCAGTAGTTCTTACAATTCTTACAGAATAAATTGAAATGAAAAAAAAAAAGTTTTTTTCAGAAAGTTTTGAAAAATAAATTTGGTCATATTTTCATTCGAATGTCCTATCATATATTTAAGATATTTTTAAACTGTAAAACGAGTGTAAGGTACGCATTAACGATAATTTGAGAATAATAATATAAAAATGAAGAAAATTTCAATTATTTTCTTCTCAATTATTTTGTAATAGAAGTGAAATTTAGACTGGTTGTGATAACGTACGAGCGAGCTATGAAAATATGGGTATTGTAAATTTTTAATCACTAGTAAGCAATAATCAATATACCTGCACGGAATTGACTATAATTATTAATTTATCTTTACGTATATAATGTTGTAAATCATGACCATAAATATTGATTTGTTTGGTTTCAGTAAGTCATAGGTTGAATTCCTCCTCCGTACCGTAAACATTTAATTATCAACTCTGAGTATGTTAAGAATTTAATTATTACAAAAAATATTTCAGACAGATCCTTAATTTTTATTTATTATTCTTAACACTCCTTTACATAATCACCAACTGGAGTTATATATTTCTCCAAGTGTTTCTTGGCTTTTCGAAGACCACCATTGTAGATCATCGTTGACTAAACTGTATTTTCCCCATACAGCGGGGTACTTCAATGTAAGGATTTCTGAAACCAAAAAAAAAAAAAATGAATATTAACAATTGTTATTTTCAATATAGAATACTTAAAAAAAACAATATGCTGAATACATAAAATTTATCCTAATTTTTCAGTTATTCTTAATAATAATTAAAATTTTACGATACTTCTTCGTATATCGAAATAAAACTTCGTTTTTAACTGACTCATAGAAAATCTTAAAAGAAGTGAAAATTCAATTAGTATCCACTTTCTCTTTTTAACACTCATTGTATTTATGTACACTTATTATGTTTCGATTCATAATTGTGAAGTCTTGTAGTTATATAAATGATATGATATGGAAAAAGTTTCTTACACACAATTTTAATTCACGAAATCTGTGATATTATATTTCCTTAGCTCACAGTATTTCACAGTTAATCACTTACTTTATGAATTGGGTCACTGAATATCGCCTGAAGATATAACAAAGTACCTTAAGCACTTGTCATAAAAATAACTCCCATGACTTCGGAAATTCGAGACAGTTTCTGTTCTGAACTTAGGTTCACTTCCGTTCTACGGACTAGTCTTGGAGGTTGTAAATTGCCGGATAAGGGAGTGTATTACCTGAGGAGGAAATGACCGGATACTAAAATATGACATCCGGGAAGTTATTGAGTTCGATGGAACTTAGATTCAGATGCAGGGCATGTATGTTACGGCTGTTTAGTTTAGTGAATGTTCTGTAATGGAATAAATAGGAGAATGTGATTTTTGTTATTTGGTAAAAGATATAAGTTATTATTATTAAGTTAAAAC